>JAQZBX010015082.1:5624-38015 GCA_029593785.1 Cabassous unicinctus
GGAGCATTTTACTAAAATAATACTTTCTATTTTAAAGAAAAAAAAAAAAGAACTTGTCTTTGGAACTACAAAATTTCACAAATATATTCCCAGCTGGTGAAGATAAGAGACTTATTAAAAATGCAATAATTCTCAACACAGAGGTATTCCCTGCTAGGGCGGATATATTTAAAAATCAGTATAGGGTGACAGTGAAATTTTTATCCTTGTCAAAGGTTTTTAAAGAAGTTTTAGAAACACTAATATAAATTCTTTTGCTTAGTGCCTAATTTGCCAGCCACAGAGCAGCAGCCAGCACTGTGCCCCCAGAACCAGACCACAGCCCAGGGGCCAAGACTGCCACCTGGTGGCTATTTGGGTACATTGAGCCTCTGCCATCAAGAAGGGGGGATTCTTTCTGTAATAGACACTTATTCTGAACTTGGATAGATTTTGCTGCTCACCCTGCTTCTGCCAACAGCACCAACCTTGAACTTGCTGAATGAGTATTCACCTTCAATATTTCCCATGACATTACTTCTGACCAAGGAACTAATTTACAGCAGATGTCAGAATTTACTGGTCTTATTATATACCTCATCTCTGGAAGAACTGATCTTATGAAATAGTAGACTATCCTGTTGGAGATACAGTTAAAGAACCATCTGGGAGGCAATGCCTTGCAAGGATGAGGTGCAGCCCTAAAGCATGGGGAATATTTTCTGGTCAGCAACCAGTGTATGCTGCTCTTTCTCTCACAATAAGAATTTCCAGGTTTAGAAGCCAAAAGGTGAACTTGGGGGTGGCAGCTCCCATTCTCCCCCACAGCTCTGGTCTCTGCTGGTTTAGTAGTAATGGTCTCCTTCGGGGGAAATGCTGCTGCCAGGGGACGGCAAATGGTTCCACTGAGTTGGAAGCTGCTGCTCTACCAGTGGCTGAGAGCTTTTTGCCCTGTCTCTCATTTGGGGCAGCAGATGTCTACTTCTGGGAAGCATCTTTGCTCCAGAAAGTCAAAGGAAGCACCAAAGGAAAGTAAACAGATAAGCTCAAGCTTAGAACAGAAGGATTCCTGGAGTTAAGGAGAAAAGATGAAAAGAAAAGTT
Source organism: Cabassous unicinctus (assembly GCA_029593785.1). Lineage (NCBI taxonomy): Eukaryota > Metazoa > Chordata > Mammalia > Cingulata > Chlamyphoridae > Cabassous > Cabassous unicinctus. Next base: position 6,707 of record JAQZBX010015082.1, read on the forward strand.
GGGTTCCTTCTAGGGCAGGGGTTCTTAACCTTTTTTGTTCCATGCACTCTTTTGCCAGTCAGGTAAAAACCACAGACTCACTACTAAGTCACACTACACTATATATTATTTAATAAATACATCATACCCGCACCAACACATCCTCACAGGAATAATGCTTTTTTTTGAATTTCAATTCAAGCTCACAGATCCCTTGTTAAGAACCCCTGATCTAGGGTTTCCAAAATGGCTCAACATGTGAATAAGTAAAGATTCAAAGCAGATCTAGTCCTGGATTAAACCTGAGCTTTCCCCCAACCTGGAGGGTACAATTGCTTTATTTATATATATGCAGATGAACAAATATATGCTTAGAGAAATTAAGAAACTTGCCCAAGGTCATACAGATTCAAGGCAGCAGATGTGTCTGACTCCAGAACCCAAGGATTTAAAGAATAAGAGTTTGTCTCTGACTCACCAGATAACTTGGGAAAAAAAACAACAAACAGATATCCTGGGGAGCAGTGATAAATGAAGTCACTAATTGGGCATGAGAGGTGAGTAGCAGGACGGGCTCAGGGTAGCAAGGTTGCTTAGAGACCATGGGGGATCCATTAGACAGTCCATCCATCTCACAGATTTTCCAGGGTCAGTCCTGGCTTTGAAGACAAGCCTGAATTAGAGGCATGGTCCAGGAAAGCAGAAGATGAACCTCTCCCAGGTAGCTGGTGTCAACTTATCCCAACCTTCCTCTCCACCCTCCACTCCTCTTTCGGTACCTGCTCTAAGGGAACAACGTGCTGAAGCTGAGCTCGGGCCATGCAGAAGGTGTGGCTCTCGCAGGTGACCTATGAAGCATTTGGGTGGGCCTCTGGAAGGAAGGGGGGACTGAGGGACACCGTTTTCCCATAAACCCCAGAGCAACACAAACCAGAGAGAAATGGCAAGTCCACCCTTTTCCTGTGGGTGGGAAGAAAGAACAAAGATTTATTGGGAAGCCTGCCCCAACTTGCTCTTTTTAAACCTTCAAGCCGGGGTACCGGTGCAGGGAACCTCCTTGGAACTTCCTTCATTTTCTGAATACCTGGCCTTTGTGTATCTGTGCATTATGCCAAGCCCATTTATCTGACCCATTACCTGCCTTTCCTACCTGCACTTCTGTTTCTTGCCAGTCTGTTCCCTCTGGTAGCTTTGTACTACTCAGCCTATTTTATCTCAAACACCTGGATTCCTGACCCCTATTCAATAACTGTGGCGACTGGACAGCCCTGCACAATTTCTTTGTCCTCCCAGACACACCTGCTTAGCCAAACCTTCCATTACCCTCAAACTTTGCAGGAAATTGTGAAAGCAACCTATTCCTTGTAGCCAGTGCCACCCACCCAATGGAATCAGCGGCGTCATGCCAAGAGGGTCCTCCTACCTGAAAACAGATCCTCTCTCTGAAGCAATGTAACAAATAGGAACACCCCTTACTCAATTACTGGTACCCAATAGGTGAGGGTTCCTTTACCTTATGTTAGAAGTTAATCTTTTTGAAGTTATTTTCCATACAGTAATATTTCTATTGTCTAAAATGAAATGCACTTATGATTTGGTCCTATCAAGCGCCAGGATTGGGTCAACCCAGACTCGGGTTTTTCCACGTGTATTTGGAAGACGAACTCAGAAAAACGCAGGGTGGTGAACTATCATTCACTCTGCAGTCAGGCCCCCGACACTGGAAATGGGCATGACCTATGTGTAAATCCAGGAAATCAAATAAGTCAAAATCATATTCAGCATCTAGAAGAGAAAAAGTCTTGGAAACTCCTTGATGGGTTAGGCCTGTCTTGGGTGAGTCCAGGAGATCCAGACAAATCAGATTTTAAGATATATTCATTAAGAATTTTAAACATGCCATAGTTATAAAGAAAGAGGTCAATCTATACGTACTAACATGAATAAATCTTCAAGGCACAAGGTTGAATGAAAAGGAAAGCTACAGATTGAATAATGTAGTGGACATCTGGCATTATGTTGTCTGCCCAAGAATAGTAGAAGCTTCCTATATAGGTCGGGGGCAGGGCCCTCTCTCCCCCTGTGAAAGCTGAAAGGGGCAGCTATTCCCCATCTCCATACCAGACACTAGGAAATGAGCCAGGTCTGACCAATAGGAAGCTCTCAAGGGAGCACTGCAAAAGTGTCTCATCCAATCCCACCTCTTACCTGGACTACTGCCACAACTTGCTAACTGACCTTCCCTTCTGAACATGCTCCTCACCCCCTCAAATCTCTCCTCACAGTAGCCAGATGGACCTACAGAGAAGGCAAATCCCCCTACAGAACCTGCATTGGCTCCCCAGTGCATACAGAATGCAGCCCGAGCTCTGGAACACACACTGCCTCTGTGATCTGGTCTCTGCCTGACTCTCCAGCCCCATGGCTTATACCACCTACCCCACCTCGCACGCTAGACTCATCCTTGTTGAACTGTCTAGAGTGACTCAGACCCATCCTGCTCTCACACCTGCCCAGGTTTCCTGTCCCACTGCCTTTCATCCTAGCTACCTCTTACTGTTCATTTCTCAGCTCACACAGGTGTTTTCTTCTCCAGAAAACCGTCCTTGACCCTTCCCAACGCTGCTCCGTGCCCAAGCTGATTGAGATGCTGTTCCTTTCTTCCACAGTCCACTCCGCATTCTTCTGTTTCAGCATTAGCCACGTTGAAATTGACGTAGCCTTTGTGGCTGCCTCCCCAGTGACCCACTTGAGGCAGGGCCCATGTCTTACTCATCTCGGCATATTATAGGATGAATTTGCACAAGTGAATGCCCAGCAAAGGAGTGTGGGCTTTTTTCTGTAGTGAGCTTGCTCTCCCGTCCCCTAAAGTGACTATTTTATCCCTTCTTCACATCCCTCATAATTCTAACCAATTTCCTCATCCCTTCATTTTCTGAGGCCCTCATCTCTCACTTCCTGACAAAACCGGAAGTCCACTAAAGCGAAAGGCCTGCATCTGCTCACCACGAAATCCCCTGGCCTGTCGCACCTGCGCCCATCTCCTCCTGGCTTCCTCTTGTTATAATCTCTCCCACCAAAAAACGCCCAGTCCATACCCACGTGATTTGGATCCCTCTCCTTCCCACCTTCCCAGAAATCGATTTCATTAGTATCATCTCTCACTCCTTCAGGTGTCTCCAATCTCTTCCTTCTCTGCTTTCACTCAGCATCCAAACAGGCTCTATTCTTTCCATCTTAAAACAAAAACAAAAACAGAAAAACTTCTTTGACCCAGCTGTTGTCCTACTTCTCTCCTTCCCCTCAACAGCCCAGCTACTCAAAAGAATTGTCCACATTTTCTGTCTCCAATTCCTCATTTTGCATTTATTCATCTTTCTCCAATCTACCTCCTGCTCTCCACGAAACCTGCATTTACTGAGCACATCAACAACTCTGCCAAAACCCAACCCTCTCAGCAGCCTTCAGGACAGCTGTGTTCTCCTTTCTGAAAAACTGTCTTCTTGTGGCTTTCCTTCCACTTTCCTGGCTATTTCTTCTCAGCCTGCTTTGCTGACTTTCCTCCTCTTTCTGCACATTATGGCAGTTAATCAGGGTTGGAACCTGGATCCTCTTCACTTCTCACTCATCATTTGTTCCCTTGACCATCTCAAATACCCCAGAGCCTTTTCTGTGCCCAAAACTCTCCCAATACCTATCTTCAGACAAGACCTATCCTTGGTACTTCAGATAGGGAGAGCCATCTGCCTCCTCTCCACTTGGATGCTTCCTGGGCATCGCAAATCCAACATGTCTAACACTGAATTCTTGATCATGCCAGCCCCAAGTCCTCAATGGAATCCTCCTCCAGCCTTCCCCATCTCAGGATGGTCCTTTCACCCATACAGTAGCTTATGCCAGAAAACTGGGAGTCATCCTTGGCACCTTCCTTTCCCTCAGTGTCCATATCCAACCAATAATCAAATCCTGTAGATTCTACTTTCAATATAAACCTTGAGCCCTCCCACCTGCACTGCAACCACCCAGCCTAAGCCACCATCAGCTCTCACCTGGGTTAAGAGAAACTCCCATGTCTGATCTCCCTTCTCTGCCTAGTCACCAGACTGATTTTTTTAAACAAATATTGAATCTTAACATTTCCCTGCCTAAAGTACCTCAATGGCTTTCCATTGCACCTGAGATAAAATCCAAAATTCCTAACAAGACCCAAAAGACATTATGATCTGACCCCTGCCTACTTCGTCAGCCAAAACTCATGTTACTCACATCCTTACTCATGATGCCCCAGGCACAGTGGCTTTTTTTCCTTTCCTGGAAAATACCAAGCACAATAGGGAAAAACCATCTGCAGGCTGAACAAGGAGACAAAGCTCTACTTGACTATTCCCCAGATGTCAGGCGGAGTGGCTCATAAAAGTCAAGGGATGCATCCTCCAGTCCGAGGGCACAGCCATCCATCTCAGTGCGCCCATGAGCACAACCTCCAGCTTTGAAGAGCAACAAATGGAAGACCTGAATAGAGAAATAGGCAAATCCAAAACCTTCGTGTATGACTATCAATACCCTCTGTTTATAAATATATTCTTATTGAATTGTATCATTCATACATGAGCATAAACATTATGTGTGTAGTAAAAGTTGTGAACTTACAAAATAAACATGCAGAACATCATACAGGCATCCCATACATCACGCCTCCACCAACTCCTTGCTTTGTGGTAATACATTTGTTACAACTAGGCAAGAGCATCATGAAAATATGACTACTAACTACAGTCTGTATCTTATATTTGGTGTATTTTCCCCCAACCTGCCCCATTTTTTAAAAAACAAATCAATTTTATTAGACATATTAATAGAGCATACAATTTATGCAAAGTGTACAATCAGTGGTACTGGGTCTTCACATGCTAACCCTATGATCCTCTCCACTCTCCTCTGGCTAGTATCTACTCATCCTTCAAGACCAGGACTAAATCCTCCCTCCCCACAGAAGACTTCCCACCTTTCCCAAACTAAATGAGGTGTTAATTTTTGCACCCCATCAGTTCCATAATTTATAAGCATTTATTTCTTCATGTGGCTATTTGTGAATGACTGTAAGGCCCATGAGAGCAGGAACTGCGTTTATGTTGTTTGGAGGTCTGTACTAGTGCCTAACACAGTTCCCAGAAAAGAATAGGCACTCACAGAATAGTTGTAGAGTAAATAGCTGAATGAAATGTAGAGAATGGAGAGCCACCGGATGTTTCTGTGCAAGAGGATGATGGTATAACATCATTATCTTAAGAAGCTAAATATTGTCAGTGTGCATAAAACAAATTGGAATGGGAAGAGACTGGAAGTTGGTTATTTGGTTCATTTGAGTTGGAGATGCATGCAGTGAGTATACAGAAGAAATTTTGCTATAATAAAGGAAAAATTAAATTGACTGTGGTTGACTGAAAAGAGGAATATGTAAAGAAGAATATCATCAATTCACTATTATTAAGAAACTGTTATGCATGCTTCCTAGCTGCCAGACATTATGGTAGCTGCTGGCAGTGCAGAGATCAGAACACACTGGCTTACAATGGAATATTATTTGGCAATTAAAAGGAATGAAGTACTTGGTAATGGATGGTAGTGATGTAGCACACTACTGTGAATGAAATTAACAGCACTGAATTATATATATTTCAATGTGGTTAAAAGGGGAAATTTTGGGTTGTATATATGTTACTAGAATAAAATTTTTTTTAAAAAAACCATAGGACTATACAATACAGTGAGCCTAATTTAAGCTATGGACTATAGTTAATAGTACAATTATGAAAATGTTCTTTCATCAATTGCAATAAATTATACCACACTAATGCAAGGTGTTAGTAATAGGACATTATATAAGAACTCTGTATTTTATGAATGATTTTTCTGTAAACCTACAACTTCTCTAATAAAACAATATTTTTTATTAGAGAATATTATGTTCTGCATGATATTGCAATGACAAGTACAGGCCATTATACATTTTGTCAAAACCTATAAAATAGTATGATATAGGGAAGCAGATATGGCTCAAGTAGTTGGGTACCTGCCTACCACATGGGAGGTCCTGGGTTTGGTTCCCAGTGCTCCTAAAGAAGACAAACAAGACAGCAAGCTGGCATGGCAAGGACACTCAATGAGGAGACACAACAAGGAGACACAATGAGGAGGAAACGGAGGTGGCTAAAGCGATTGGGCGAGCAGACAGAGAGCACACAACAAACAGACACAGAGAGCAGTGAGTGTAAACAATGAAGTGGGGGAGAAATAAATAAATAAATCTTTTTGAAAAAGAAAAAAGAAAAATTGTATGGTGCAAAGTATAAACCATAATGTAAACTATAGACCATGGTTAGTAGCAATGCTTCAATATTTGTTCATCAATTGCAGCAAATATACCACACTAATGAAAGATGTTAATAGGGGAAAATGTAAGAGGGGGGCGAAGTGGAGTATATGGAATCCCCTATATTTTCTATGTACCTTTTCTGTAATCTAAAACTCTTTTAAAAATAAAGTTCAAATACACTAATTAAAAAGGCAGCGAAAAAGGAACGAAGTACTGATACATGCTACAACGTGGATGAACCTTGAAAATTCACTAAGTGAAAGAAGCCATCACAAAAGACCACATATTGTATATTTCCATTTATATGAAATGTCCAGAATATGCAAATCTATGGAGACAGAAAGTTGATTGGTGCTTGCTTAGGCCTGGGGGAGGATTGGTGGGAAATGAGGAGTGAGTGTAATGGATATGGGGGTACTTTGGGGGTAATGAAATGTTCTAAAATTGATTGTGGTAATGGTTACACACTGTGAAGGTATAAAGAACCATTGAATTGTATACTTGAAATTGGAGCATTGTATGGTAAGTGAATTAGCTCTCAATAGGCTGTTATACACATACACACACACACACACACACACACACACACACACACAGGCCTTGTCCTCAAAAGCTATTACATGACTGCAAAGCAAAATAGGGTATGTGTTTTGAGAGGGGGATCCACTAAGTCTCCCCAAGATGCTCTGACTCGGGGCTGAACCAGGGTCCCCTAGATGCTGACTCCAGCAGCGGCTTCTGGCTTGTTAGCTTGGCATTCTAAGCCTGACCCACAGATAAACCTTGGCTGAACCAGAAGAAAAAAGGAATGCAACATAGTGGAGACTTTTCACTCCCTCCATTCTTTGCCTGGTCATGCTACATATCTAGCAACAACCTTCCCTTTAAATAGATTGAAGTCTCCCAGCACATGCATATTCCAGGGAAATCTTGGCTCATGGTAAAGACACAGTCTGGTGCATTACCTCCAACCTCTGTTTACACCCAGATGTGAAGACTAATGTGGACAGAGGGGAGGGCTGGAGAGCATAGAACTGCCAATATCGGACGCCAACAACAGGAGTCATTACCTCAGTCAGTCTCAGATTTTTTAATATAAAATTTTACAGGATCTTTTCTCTTCATTGCAGAAGTACATATGTCATTCCAGGTTTTTTTCTTTAATATAATCATAATATGTATATAATTTAAAATTCTGTAGTTCTGCATAACATTACAGCATGAGTGCTTAACATGCACTTCTCTCTTAAGCAATTGTACAAATTTATGATGTTCCATCAAATAGATATTTAACAGTTATCTTAACTAATCCCTCATGGTAGGACATTTAAGTGGCTTCCAATATTTTGCTATTATGAAATGCAGCAATAAATATTTTTGTACATAAAACTGTTTCCATAGGAGGCTTTATTTTATTAAGTTAGATTCCCCATAGTGAAATTTCTATCCCAATGTCTTCCTTTTCTTTTTTAAGTCCCTTGAAAAAGGCACATTATTTTGCTTACATTGAATTATTGAAGCTTTCGAACAAATCTTACGACTGCTGCTCCTCAAAGTACAAATATAGAAATTAAAACAGTGGGAACAATGTTCACGTTTTCTCAATACATCCAATGCAACTGAGTGAAAGAGTGGGTAAAACACCCCCTTTGGTACTTAATGGAAGCACTGGACTGAGAGCTTTGAAAATATTAACTCATTTAATCCTCTCAACAATTCTAAGATGCAGTCACTATCCTCACCTACACTTTACAGATGAGGACGTCATGCCAAGGAGGCACAGGCAGTAAGTGATGGAGCCAGGATCTGGGCCACCAGTCGTCTGGCTCCAGAATCTGCATTATTGACCACTAAGCTGTACCCAAGTTTGAAGTCAGAAGATCTGGATTCAGGTTCCAGCCCTACCATTTATTGGCCTATGGGCAGTCAGTAAACCTCCGCAAGTAGTTTTACCATCTCTCTCATTAAACATAAGCATGCATGTTATTATGTAAATGCAGACATGTTATCATAGCATGCATTTTTAGTGCACTCTTTTCTCTTTTGCTTAGCTCCATCATTCCCCTCTTCCAACCCCTCAACCCACAGATGTACTCACCCCCAATGGGACCAGAGCCACAGAGGAGACTCACTGCTGCTAAAGTTACTGCCCAAGGTAGAGAGATGGGGAGAAATAACCTGGCTTCCTCCTTCCTCTTACCCCCCAATAATCCACCAATGACTCCCATTGGCTGAACTCAGTGGGAAGCCAACTGACACAGGCACCTGAAAAACACAATGGGCAGGGGTAAGCCGCCCTGCTCTGTACTGCAGGTGCCTGTGTCATTTGGCTTCCCACGGAGTTCAGCCAATAGGAGTCATTGGTGGATTATAGTAGAATGTAAGTATTATTAGAATTAGTGACTGTGAGGTGACATTCATGCCAATTGCTAAGAAGCCTGATGAAAACCCAGGCAGGCTAGAAGGTACACTCTAACCTGAGCAGACTAATATACTGGGCAACAGAGAAAAGCCTGGTGATCAGAGCTGACCCCTCATGGAAGGCAGGTCCTGCGACCTCCTGCCGCCTTCTCACTCTGCCCTGGCTCCCAAAAGGCTGTTTCTTCACTTAGAATAAACAATAACCAATGTTTGATTCATGTTTTATGTAGAAATAGAGCTTTCTGTGCTGGTGGAAGTGTTCTATATTTGTACAAACATATATGTGGCTATTGAGCACTTGACACATGGCTAGAGTGACTGAAGAATCTTCTATTTTATTTAATTCAATTTAAATAGTCACATGTGACCAGTGGCTCCTATATTCAACAACGCAGCATTCGAACCTCACAATCATTTTCTCATGAGTGTAGTTACTCTTACCTAGGAAGGCATATGAAAACTGATGCTTTCTCAAGATACCGCGACTTAACCCATGCTCCAAATTTACCGAATCAAAACCACTGGTACTTCGAGTAGAAGGGTGTGTTAAGTTCCTTGCAGCTCTAACTTCTCTATAAGAAGGGGGAGGAAGATGGAGAGAAGGTGCCAGCATTGTGTTACCTTGGAAAGTTAAAACATTGGCTCACCTAATTTTTTTGCACTAATTTGTTGCCTCTTATGGTCACCTACCTGAAAACAAGACTCTGCAGCAAAGAAAACAAAAGGCAGTGTAAGCTCTGATAGAGCAGAAGGCAGCCAAGAAAGTCCCAAGAATCTGGCAATGCCCATGCCACAGGGGACTCTGTGGTTGGCACCAGGGTCAGTGTGAAGGCACTGGAAAGAGGAGCACGCTGCCAACAACTTTTCCCTACTTAAAATACTTCCCAGGGTCACCCTGACAGTTCAGGGGCCAGTGCCAGGTGATCTGGAACTCAACAGGCCCCCATTGTGAAAAGGGAGGGTACACCATGCCAAGATGGATCCAGGCTAATTAGGCAGCCACACCACACTAATTGCACAATGAGATGGATAACAACGCTGCTGAAAGACAAATGATGAGGTAAAGCACTTATTAAATATAAACACCAGGGTGATAGTAAGGTGATATTTTTCAAGACAGTAGACAGCTATTGGGTCCCATCACATAATTCCATTTCCCATTAAACTTATTATAGGCAATAATTTAGTAATGTCAAGGACTCACCTCTATTCCTTAAAAGCAAGGAAATTGAGGATGAGCTAAAAAAAATGTCCACTCCTTTAGTTAGTACAAGACTTGAGGGGATAAAACTGGAAGGGGGAAAATATGAAAAAATGCAGGATAAAGGCTTTATAATGCCATCTTGGGCGCAATTGTTCAGTGCTGCTGGCAAAGCTCTAGGGTGCTCCTCTCTGCTCTGCAGCAAGAGGGAAAACTTCCTGCTTCTCATTACCATATCTCTAAAAAGTGCAAGTTGTATGGATTGGTGGAGTCGTAAAAACTCTGCCTTCCCTCATTCCGCTTGGGGTAAAGGTACAACCTGTAAACAAATTAGCATTGGCAGGAACTAAAGTGGAAACATTTCATTTCAAAGATGAGCTGAGGAATTTCCAGCCGTCAAGTTAAAACTTCCTTATTCACCTCTTTTACTGTACCATAAACCTCATTCCCCCACCCCCCAAACTGAAAAATTTAACAACTCTCCATTCCCGCTAGGATGAATCCATACTCCTTAGACGCACATCAAAGCATTTACAAATAAATTTACAACCTAAATTTAAATTTACATTAAAATTTAAATTTACAACCTAAATTTCCAATCTCATGTCATTGAATTATTCTACTTCATGGGCTTTCACAGAATAATAGCTGGGGAAACATACTGGCTACGTGACCAGTGTCAAGTTTAACTTTTATAAACTTCCTTATCTGTAAAATGGGCCAAGGGTCAATGATGTAATGGAATTATTGTGAACGTGAAACAAAGTACCTGGCCCAGTGTCTGGCTTACGGAATGCAGGTTCCCTTCACTTCCCCCCCTTGCTTACCAGGAAGGCTTTTCTTCTCATTATTTCTAAATGTGCTTCCCTTTATCTCATCCCTGCCATCCCACCATCATCTCCATGGTCCTGCTAGAATCAATACAATCTCCATCTCCCAGTTCTCCACTAAGCCAATTCTGCTCTCTCTTTGAGACCCAGACCCATTTGCCTCCTTCCATGAAGCCAGACTCAGTTTCTGCGTTAGGAGGGGAGCTTAAGGCTAGAATTGGAAATATCCTCTCCAAGTCCAACATTCCATGATGCAAAGACTATTTGAATTTTGTTTTCAAAGTAGGACAAATGGAAACCTCAAAGTCTCCAAAGAAGAGACTGCCCCAGAACTGATGGGCAATGGAGAGAAAATGTAATCTATACAAAACAAAAACTCATGTGAATGTAAGGGGTTGTTATTTTAAAGTCTTTTGTAGCTTTGAGCTTGTTTCATGCTACATAGTGGGCTCTGTGATGTACATTACTCTTAACTTCCCTGCATCGTCAGTGTTATTACCCAGTTTCCAGATGGCCAGAATACCGAGGCACAAGGTCAGTATAGTCACCTAGTAAATGGATGACAGAAACCTAGACCATGGACTATGACCATGATCTGTGTATCTAATTCTGGAATCACTCTTTCCACTATGCTCAACTCCCACAAATCCTCCCATTTTTCAAGTGATGTCATTAGAAGATTCTCAGTTAGGTATTGGGAAAGATGGACACTCATGTAAGATATGCTTCCTCCTCTTAAGGAGTTTAGAGTGCAGAAAGAAAAATAAGGCACCTATATAAACACAATATAGGGGTAAGTCATAATACATGTCATACTGGCATAGTGTTTGAGGGAAATAAGAGGGGGTGATCCCTTCCTATCAATGTGGTCTCAGAGCTGGGTCTGGTGGCCTAACTTTCCAAAACTGCATCTATCCCACTCTACAGAAAAGAGTAAACTCTACGATCTCTTTTAAAAAACACTTCAGAACTCCATTTTTTTTTTAACACTTCCTCCATGCTTTCCCTTTAAAAAACTTGAAATCTCCTCCCCAGCAATAATCCTTCTGTGATTTCTCACTGGAAACATGCTTAAGGTAGAATATTAAATCAAAGCAATAAAGTTGGAATATGTGACATCAGCTTGAAATGTAAAAGCTAAAAACTCATCCTAAAATGACCATTAAATACAAGAGAAGATAAAAACATTTCCCCAAATGAGCCACAGAAATCCCTATTCATATTGAAAATTACTTTTGATTTTCTTTTCTTGGCACTCAGAAACTGAGAGTCATAATTTTCCTCAAAACCACTGAATTGATAATCCTCCTTTTGTGAGTTTAAAATCCATCTTTCAGAATCCAGTGTTACTTGTCAGAGTCACACATGAGCCATTCACACCCCAGTGGTAGCCCTTGTTTAAAGTTTCTCAGGTGCTAAAACAAATATCATACAATAGGTTGGCCTAAACAACATAAATTTATTGACTCACAGTTTTGAGGCTGGGAGAAGACCAAAATCCAGGCATCAGCAAGGCAGTGATTCTCCCAGAAGACTGTGGTGTTCTGGGGCTGGCTGCAGGCAATCCTTGGTCCCTGGCTTTTCTGTCACATGGCAATGCACTTGGGCTCTTCTCCTTTCTCTCCAGGTTCTGTTGACTTCCAGCTTCTGACAGAGCTCCATGGCTTCTGCACCTGTCACCAATTTCCTTTGCTTATAAGGGCTTTCGCCATATGAGGCCCATCTTCATTCAATCTGGGCACATCGTAACTAATAACATCTTCAAGGATCCTATTCACAAATGGGTTCACACCCACAGGACCAGGGCTTGGGACCTGAACATGCCTTTTGTGGAGGGACATGATTCAATCCCCAACACCCTTTACAGTTTCAGTCTCTGTGCAAAAGTAGCCTCCATGGATCAGAATTGTCCGTAACAAGAAACAGAAATTTTATGTTTATTTTTTATCTTGTATATCCTTAGAGCTGGTCAACATCAAAACATTTAGGGAGCTAGGCCCACCTGACAACTTCACTCAACTTGGAAAAGAATAATAAAAAGTATAGCAGTCAAAAATAGTAATAGGTTATACTTATTAAGTACCCCCAGTGAATCAGGCATGAATTCAATTCACGTAAATAACTCCCAGTTACTATTATTGTACCTGTTATGCAAATAATGATCCTGAGGCCAAGCTCTCAGAAAATGAAGGGCAGAGGTAGTCCATGCTACTAAATGCCACTCCAGAGCATTTGAAGACACCCTATCTGCTGAGAGCTACCAAGCCAAGAAGAGGTTTTCTCTCCTACCTCCCACCCTGTCCTAGTTTCCAGGACGCTATGACAAACACCACAAGGGGTTGGCCTAAGCAACAGGAATTTATTGGCTCACAGTTTCGGAGGCTGGAAGGCTTTGTTTCCTCCTGAGGTCAGCAGCGTTCTGGCCGGCTAGCAGTCCTCCTGTTTCTCGGCTTTTCCAGCATGTGGCCATGCCCTCTCTTTTCCCCATCAGGAATTTATTGGCTCACGGTTTCAGAGGCTGGAAGGCATGTTTCCTCCCGAGGTCAGCAGCAGCGTTCTGGCTGGCTGGCAATCCTTCCGTTTCTTGGCTTTTCCAGCACAGGACAATATCCTTTCCTTTCTCTTCCAGTTCCTTGGCTTCTGGCTTCCGGCTCCTGCCCGTGGCTCTCCCTCTATAAGGCCTCCAGTAATAGGATGTTAGCCACACCTTGACCAAACACTAACATCTTCAAGAGGTCCTGTTTACAATGAGTTCACACCTACGGGTGTGGGATTGATATAAGAAGTCTTTTCCGGGGCACAGAAGTCAATCTATCGCACATCCTCATTAGAGAAATCATAGGCACCTGTTAAGGCTGTCGAGCCCTCCCTTCCCCCACCTCCTTCTCTGGGGAAGTCACCAAAGCTAAGTGGCCATCCTCTGGCCTTCTGCTACCCCCACCTCCTTTTCTATTGTGTGCCATTCCACAATCTGGGGGAGATGTCAAATCTAATAAAAAGTCCTCCGTCAGACCTTAAAAGGAAACTGGGGAAAAGCAGCCCCAGATGTTATCAGAAAAGGAATTCTCAGTGTCAGGGCCCCCTCCCCCCAAGGTACATAAACACACAAACAGTATAGACTGGTTTCTCTTCTCCAGCGCAAATTGGGACTTTCAGAGCTGCCTCTACCGACCACGACTCAAGGCAGATTTTGGCCACCCTAGGAGACTGGCTGTGATGGGACTTCTTTTGGATTCTGTGCTGTGTAAGTGACAAGGAGATTATTTTCCCTTTTTGGACTCAGTCAGGAACTGAATAAAGTAGGCATAGGAGAGCCGGGGGAGAAGTATGCGCAAAGTATGCCCACAACTGGGCTTGCAGCAACAATCCTAACTCCTCCTCCTATCACTGGTGGGACTCAGGAAAAACAGAAGTTCCAGAAAGACAGGAGCTAATAGCCTGTGATGGTGCCTAGAGATGCAGCCATGTGCCCATTGCCATTGGTAGACAGACAGATATAAGCATGAAAGGAACAACGCGATAAGAGCCACATTTTTCGCCTCTTTCCTCTGAGTTTTCGATTGCTCAAACTTCTGTGTGAAGTTTGTATGTACATGTATTCCTTTGTGGCTCTTTTACACCCATTTTGCTTCTCCAGCTCTTTCTTATGCTCAGGTGGTCTCTCTCTCTCTTCCTTAGCTAGCCGCCTTGTTAATTCAGACACGTATTAAGGACCCATTATTGCGGGAGAGACACAAAGGCAAAGGCCCCAATCCCTGACCTGAAGGTGCTTACAGTCTAATGGGACAGATGTTGGAATACAAGCCAGTTATGTGATGCATCACTGTCTTAGCCAGAATTCTTCCCATCGCAAGTGTTTGGAGCCCAATTCAACATGGCCTCAAGAGAGTCAGGGAATTTACTGAGTCATCTAGCTAGGAAAGTTCATGGGGTAACTCATGGAATCAAAAAAGGAGCTACAGGAACCAAGGTTTCAGAGACTAGAATCTGAGACTCAAAACCACCAGGATTCCATTCATTCAACCAATATTCACCAAGCACTTACACACTGCAAAGGACACAGGTAAAACAAGAAGAAGCAAAATAGGTATCTCTCTTCTCCACTTCCCTCTCCTTGGTTTCATTTTGAAATGGCTTTCTTCACATAGCAGAGAAGATGGCTGCTGGAAGTTTCAGATTCACATCCTGCAGATCAGAAATCAGAGCTAAAATAGATTCCTCTCTCCCATCATCCATAAATCAATTCCTAGGAAGACTCACTTGGGTCACATGCCCGATGTCTGGCCCAATCAATATGGAGAGGGAATGGGGAGATCTGACCATCTCAGCTGGGTCACATGGTGCTGTGGTCAAGAAGTGGAAGATCCTCTGGGTGGACACGGAGTGTGGGTAGTCTCCAAAGGAAAGGGGACATTGTAACTTGAAGGAAAATGGCAAAGCACAAAAGCCACCACTTAGGACAAAGGGTTATGAGAGTACAGAATAGAGAACAGGCACTTCTTACTGGGAAAACCATGAATAGCTTCATAAAAAGAGGTGAAAAGTTTGGCAAATATGGCATCTCTGTCCAGTGACTTAGATTTCTAAAAATGCAATGAAGTAGGCAGAATAATGGCCCCTCAAAGATGTCCACATCCTAATCCCTGGAACCTGTAAATATATTACATTACATGGCAGGTGGGACTTTGCAAATGTAATTAAAGTTATGGACATTAAGGTAAGGAGATTATCCTGGATTATCCAGGTGGGCCCCATCTAATCACATGAGCCCTTCAAAGCAGAGAACTTTCTCCAGCTGAAGTCCAAGAGATGACACAGAGGAGGAAGGCAGAGATTCCACACATGGAAAAGGATTTGCTGCATCATTATTGGCTCTGAGATGCAGGGGACACTAAGGAAGGGCCAGAGATAGGCTTCTAAGGTCCAAAAACAGCCCCCACTTGACAGCCAGCAAGGAAATAGGGACCCTTAGTCCTACAACTGCAAGGAACTGGATTATGCCACAAACCTGAAGGAGTTTGAAAGGAGATTCTTCCCAGAGCCTCCCGATAAGAGATCAGCTGACACCTTGACACCTTGATATTGGCCTCATGCCACCTGAAACAGAGAAACCCATGGAACCATCCCAGACTTCTGGCCTGCAGAACTGTGAAATAATAAATTTGTATTATTTTAAGCTGCTAAATTTGTAGTATTTTATGATGGCACTAGAAAACTAATATATGCACCAAGCCAGGTCTAGAAGAAAACAAAAGTTAATTCCACAAATGCTACATGTTTTCTAAGGAATTGTGAGAAACAAAAACCCAGCGAGGTCTAAGGCAACTATAGTGACTCCAACTCTTATTACTAGTGGGGCCTCCTTGACCTGATTGGAACTGGCTCAGGTGAGTGTGGCTACAGATCACAGCCAGGTGTCCATTGTTGTAGGTAGGCTCAGGGGTCAGCAAACTATGGACCAAATCTAGTCATCCCCTGTTTACACAGGTTCGTGAGCTAAGATTGGTTTTTACATTTTAAATGTTTTTTTTTAATCAAAAGAATATTTCATAACACATGAAAATTACATGCAGTTCAAATTTCATTGCCCAACCAAATGTAAGATATGAGCTATAGTTAGTAATAATACTTTGACGATGCCATTTCATTGTTTGTAACAAATGTTTCATAACAATGCAAGGTGTTGGTGGCAGGGTGATGTATGACAGTCCTGTATGATGATATTATGCATGTTTGTTTTTTAAGTTTACAACTTTTACTATACACTTATTGTTTATGTATGTTCATGTATGAATGATATGCTTCAATAAAATTTTATTTTAAAAAATTTTATTGTCTGTAAATAAAGTTTGATTGAAACTCAGCTATGCTCACTCATTTACATATTGTCTGTGACTGCATTCATGCTACAATAGCAGAGTTGTATAGTTGCAGCAGAGCCTCTATGACCCACAAAAGCCCCAAATATTTATTATTTGGGCCTTTACATTAAAAAGGTTGCTGACTCCTGTGTTAGAGGATGCTGAAATGCAAATACCCCCCGAGAGCCTTGACACACCTCAGCTGGCATTGGTTTTGATTAGTGCTATGAGAGAGAGGGAAAGAATTCAGGAGTGGTCATTTCCCAAGAAGGCCTGGGGCATTCTGGGTGCAGACTTGGAGGACCATGGGGACAGATGGCCAATGTCTAGCTCTTCTGGCTCCACAATTGTGTCTCAGGTAGATCCTGAGACCCATGTGAGGAGCAGTCCCCTCACTTCCTTCCCAAGAATTCACAGAGCCACACACAAAGCCCAGGCATCGTGCAACAATTCTTTTGAATGCACAGGTGGAACTTCCTGAATTTTGCTTGATTACTCCCTATGCTGAACTAAGAAGGAATGATGAGGCAGGCTGACTTTGCAGGGCTCAGACAGCCTCAGGGAGAGTTCATAGGTTGACGGGCAAGAATGGTATAGTTTATAGCAACCAGGGTAGAAGGCAGAAACCCAGGGCTCAAGACCAAGGGATGAGATCACAGACAGCCCGTCCTCTATCACTAGGCGGAAGTGAGGGCTGGACTACTAAATGGAAGCTCTAAGTGTCATTCTGATATGGCAACAATTTCCCTGGGCTTATGGCTTTTCTTCCTAAGGAATTGTGAGTTGCAGTCTAGCTGACCAGGTCAGTTCTAGAACGTCCAGGGCCTTCATGCTGTAGTTAGGAATTCCTCCCTTATTGGAAAATAGGCTTATTTTCATCTTGTGGGTTAGAGCATCTCTGGTCTGTGTCAAATGGTAAAGTTAGGACTGATCTCAGGTGGGCTGCAATGAGATGAGTTACCAACTGGAGTCTATTAAATATTTTGAATGTCAGCCATGGATTTTCCCTGGGTTTCCACAGGATCTAATTGGCTACAGTTGGGCTTCACTTTATATTGCTTCCTCCTCAGATTTCATTGCCTTTCTTATACTCTCTTCCGTGGCAGGAATCAAAGCTAGAATGGGACTAGGTCCTTGTTGGTTAATTGAAAGAATGGGAAATGTTTTTTAAAGGAAGCTTTTAAAGAGATTGGGGAATGTGCCAAATTCACCAAGAGTCCCCAAACACAATTGTCATCATACCCAGCTTACCAGCCACTTAAGTCTTGACATGAGAACTATGTGCCTTGAACCACTGATCCCGAGTAAGCCCAATTCGTCTTGTTACAGTTAGTGTAAATAGAACAATTTGACTAGAATCCAGCAGTTCACCTGGGGGATGGGGTTACCTCAGGGAAGATGGTATTACTGAAGAAAAGCATACAGGTCAAAGAATACCTCCCTGTACTTCCCCCACCAAACCAGGCTCAATATGAAGCACAATGGTCAATTCTGGCATTTGAATGAGAACAGAGGGTTTGGGTCTAGAAAGAGTACCACTTGAGAATTTTTAACCTATTGAGAAGACCAAAGGGAGAGGTGAATGCTGACTCAAATATTTTTAAAACCTGTGATGAGAAAGAGACCAGAATCACAGAAATCTAAATTTTGAGGGATGGAAAGACCGTGTGGTCCCAGTAGGGGGCATCTTCAATGAACTGGAAGAACCCAGGCTCCTGGATTCGCAGCCTGTGCTCTTTGCTCAGGGCCACAAGCCCCATTCTGTTTTCTCCTGTTGTGCTTCTGAGCCTGTCCCAGGACGCTGTCAGTGGGAGAGTGAGGCAGGACCATTCTCCTGGCTGAATTCCCTAATCCTCGCCATCCATGTCAGGCTGACCCAGCATCTTTGCCTTCCCAGGCTGGCTCGGGTATTCCCCTCAGCCATCCTCCTTAACCACAGACAAGGACAATCCTGAGCAGTTATGGAGCACTTTTCCAATTAATCCACAAATTCCCTCTCCTGGCACTATAGGGAGATCAGGCAAGATAGTGACGGTTCCATAACTTAACTGTTTTTCATTAGGGAAGTTGTGGTTTACAGAATAATCATTCATAAAATTCAGAATTCCCATATACCACCCTATTATTAGCACCTTGCATTGGGGTGGAACATTTGTTACAATTGATAAAAGCACATTTTTATAATTGTACTAAGACCACAAGTCACATGCAATTCCAAACAGGAAGACCCAGTTTCCATCACTTGCTGGTTTTGTTATCCAAGTAAGTCATGATCCCTCATTCACACCTTGGTTTTTTCATTAGTAAAATGAGGGTTAGACAACATTGTGGGTTGAATTGTGTCCCCCAGAAAGATACGCCCAAGTCTTAACCCCCAGTTCTCATGAAGGTGACCTTATTTGGAAACAGGGTCTTTGCAGATGTGATTACTTATGATGAGGTCCCACTAGAGTAGGGTGGCTCCTAAACCCAAAGTGACTGGTGTCCTTATAAGATGGAGGGAAGATGGCCATGTGGACTGAGGCAGAGTGTGGAGCAATGCTGTACAAGCCAAGGAACACCCAGAGCCACCAGAAGCTGGAAGAGGCCAGGAACAGATTCTCCTCTAGGTCCTTCAGAGAGCTGGCCCTGCTGACACCTTAATTTCCAATTTCTAGCCTCCAGAACTGTGAGAAAACAAATGTCAGTTGTTCTAAGCCACCCAGTTTGTAGCACTTTGTTGTGGCAGCCCTAGGAAATGAAGACAAATAGGCAAACCCAAGGCTTTCTTCAGGCTCTGGTGATGTCACCCGAGAGGCTTGAAGGCCAAGGAACTTAGGTGATGACTTCAGCCCCCAGAGACCCCATCTGTCACCAGATTTTGTGAAGGGGTGAGGGAGTCAGGTGTGAGGGAGAAGACCAATCACACACACTATCATGCAGCTCACAGGACTTCTCTGTCCCCTGTGACAACATGTGTCAGCTCCCTACTTCCTGACTCCTTGTCTTTCAACATTCATTCTCACTTTCTGGGCTCTTGCATGTACCAGGTGGTGTTCTTTTGCAACCACAAGCTGCTTCAGGACACACAACACTTATGTCTGTCCACCCACCTTCCCCAAAGCTCCATTCTTTACCCAAGCAGCGCCATGCACCCAACCAGTGGAGGCTGTGACTTCACCATTGTTGGGGGCCAAAGAGCATGGGGATCAGTTCTAGTTCCCTTCCTCTCCACTGCATTATACAAACAAACACCAGGAGATGGGTTAACGTGGCTCTGCTTTTGTCTCCCCCACTTCCTTTGATGCACAACTTTTCATCTGGACTGTTCTTAAAGACGAACCCAGTTTGGTTGTAAAAATGGATAGGGACTGTATAAATGGGAAGTCAATCCATTAACTCAACACACATGTGTGATATCCCTACTATGTGTCAGGTACTGGGCTGCTTGAGGGGAAAGTAGAAACGAATCAGACGGTCCACAAAGTGTTCAGAACCAAAGCACTCATCGGTGAGGCAGCCAGAAACTGTTCCTTATACAGGGTTAACCACCACACTCATTAATCATCTCTCTTGTCGATAGCTCAGTTCTGATGCTGTCTGAGTTGCACACATGCTTCTCCATCACACTTCCTCCAAGGCCAGTGTGCCCCATCTGGCCCGCGGCATCTCTGTGATGTTGCAGGAGGTGTGTAAGGTGGATGACAGCTTGTGGGATTGTGGAAAGAGCACTGGGTAGGGGTTGGGAGCCCTAGCACCTAGTCCCAGCTGTGCCACTTAACTAGCTATGTGACCCGGGGCAAAGTCCCTCTCTGTGCCTCTGTCACTAACCTAAGAAGATTAGAACCCATTGTTTCCAAGACTCCTCCAACTCAAATGCCATCATTCTATTATCTACTGCATGCAATTTATTACAGAAAGAGAGAAAGACATAGTTTGAGACTGAGCAGGGGAAATGATGTGGGAAATGACTCTTGTAGGGGAAAAAGATCCAGGAGACTGCCTGTGGAATTCAAAGCAATCAAGATGACAAAGTCTCCCTAAGAGGAGCGACCAGGATTCAGGCCTGGGGCAATCAAGCCAGCAGAAAAATCTTGCCTGACTTGGCATCAGGAATGACATCATCCTACCCCATGGAAAGCCTGATGAGAATGTGGTTTTTTGAAGCACAGCAGACTCCGTCATTAAAGGCGTCCATATGTGTCTGTGTGTATGTCTACCAGCCTGCATCTAAGTGTAGGCTTTCACCCCATATCCAAACCTTGACCATGTCTTTGCTCTCTAATTCCCCTCTAGTCTCAGTTACCTTTTTTCTTTTCTCCCTTTCCTTTCTTCCTCCTCCTCTACAACTTTCCCTTCCTCCCCTTCTCTCTCTCTTTCAAAAGCACACATGGTTTAATAAGTCTAACAACACAAAATTGCATAAAATGAAAAGTTTCCCTCCTTTCCCTCCAAGTTCTCTAGTTCCCCTGCCCAGTGACAATCACTATTACATTTCCTTGCACAAACTTCCAAAGATATTCTCTGCACAGACCTGAATGTGTGCATTTATAGCTTACCTTTTATACAAAGGTTCTGCCTTTTTGACTTTCTAAATTTTATTCATTCTCAGTACAGGTATATCTCATTTTATGCATTGTATATGAACCCACAAAGATGTATAAATCAAATTTTATTGTGATAGGTGTAAATAGGAAAAAAAGTTTAAAAAGTCAATTTAAAAGAAACACAACACACTAAGGAACAAGGCAATTTAAAACTAAAAAAAAAAAAAAAAAAATTAAGTCCTTGGGTAAATAAGAGATTCTTCCTTCCTACCCCCACAATTTAATCAGCATTGCTGGTTTCCCTAAAGTTGAGCACTCCTACATTTGAATTGTTCTCATATTAAAATGCATGATGACTTTCTGGACTGTGTGCATTTTGTAGTTTTCCATAATGAGCCAAGAAAGCCCATCAGTATTCAAACCCCACAGGATGGTGGTGCCCCAGAAAAGCACACTTGGCATTGCAAGTGACCTAGATGAGCTGAACAACTTTAACTCAATTACATAACTGCAGCAAGAAGTTCACCAGTAGGAAGTGAGTAGCTCCTAGATGCTGAGCACTGCCTTAGGAAAGGCAAGGTGCTTACACCTGAGGTAAAGACAAATCCTGAATCAGTGTGAAGGATATTATAAAACAGATTGCAGTTATATGCCAAAATTATGCGTGATTATGCCAGATTTCAAGTGTGGTTGAAATTGAGAGAAGGAAGGCAGGGAGGTCTTTGTGACGGGGGCAGGCAGAAGGGCTCGCTGGAAGAGCTGAAAGTTGAGCAGGGTCTTAAAGCATGAGCAGGGCTGGGCCAGGGGGCAGGGGGTGGGGTAGGAGTGGGAAGTAAAGTCAGTGTCCACGGAACCTCAGGCTCTTCTTCTCCAAGGACGTTCACCTCTCCTTTAGCATAGCTTCATGGAGGAACTTCTTATCACCCAGAGTGTCTAGTCTTGCAAAATAGCAAACCCTGAAGTACTCTTGGCCAAGCCCAATTCCCTGCCCTTCCAATTTTCCTGTTGCCTCTCTTCCTCCCCGTAGTCCCAGACCCTCAATTACTTATCCTAGTCTCCCAGATTCACACCCCTTTCCACCCAGCTTGGGCCCCATTAATTCACCTCACCTCTCACAAATACTATCAACATTTCTACCCTCTTGACCCCCTAGCCCTGTGCACAGCCTCTCCACAGCCCTTCCATTCAGTCCAGGTCATTTGGGCTTAAGGGCAAGGATACATTTCTTCCTTCAGGTAGTCCTGGGAAAAAGATGAAAAGGACAGGTTGAACATCATAGGATGTTTAGCAGCATCCCTGGCCTTTTTAGATGTCTTTAGTACCCTCCCCCTCGGTTGTGAAAACAAAAAATGTCTTCAGACATTTCCAAAAATCCCCTGGGGGCAAACCATACCCCTGTTGAGAACCACTGCTCTAGTGCATGGAAAATATTTTGGATGACCTCCAAAATACCAACTGGGAACTCATATCCCCTGAGTGCCACAAAGAAGCCACTCTGCTTCTCTGCTGCAGCCAGGAATCTCCCTTAGCAGCTGGCTGCAGAAGTTAACCCTGCAGCAGGAGCTACAGACTCAGCTCAGATTAGACATGTCCAGCCTCGCCTGGAGACCCAGGAAATGCTTAACAGTCAATGCATGCCCAGAGCCCTAGGACATTTGGGGCAGAGCCCACAATAAGATTTAAGTTATAGGTTAGTCGTCCCTGAGGTCTCTGATCTGAATGGCTCAAATGTATGCCTTGCTTCCCCACCCATTTGCTGGAGCTACCTGGTTTGCTATCACTTGCTGAAATGCTTTTGTCAGAGTATTGTCTCTCTTTCCCTCATGCACTCTCCTTTAAAAGGTGAACCTCCTCAGGAGAGCACAGTAAATCACTGACAGTGTATCTGAGTTAGCTGACAAAGCAGTTAACTTCAAGGTCCTGTGGAAATCAGACACATGTCAGACAGCCTTGATGGGAAGTTTTCTGTCTCCCAGATCTTCCCAGTAGGTGGCTTTGCAGCCATATCTTCTATATGCTGGGGCAAAAATGGGCTGAATTTCAATGTGTTGATTTGAGGAGAGTTTTTTGAATCCTGTTAGGCAACCCAACAAACCCCAGCACATCCTCACTTGAAGAGAGGCCTGGGGGATGGGTGCTGCATGAGACAGGACCCCCTCAGGAAGGTCCTCGATGAACACAAGGACCCTCATCATTGAGGAAGTAAATAAGGGCTCGTGCTACAAAGCAGGGGACCAAGGAAGGGAAGATAGCGACCCCTCCAATTTGACCTTTTCTACCTGCTTGGGGTGAGGGCAAGGTGGGTTCTTTGATCTGCTAAAATGGTTCCTTGAGGAAAAATCATTCAAGAAGCATTTGATTAAGAATTTACTTCGTGCCGGGCCCAGTAGGGTTGATTTGATCCATTTTCCTTCACAGGCCTTATTCTAAACCAGAACTGGGCCTGCTGGCTCCCCAGTAAGGGTTAGAGCATATGCCATTGGAAGCAAGCTGCCAAGGCAATGGGGCCATATATTCCGCCAAAGTCAGTTCAATTCCAACCAATTAGAAAGGATTAGACTTGGAGCTGAGACAAACAGGGCGATCCCATGGACTGCCCCCAGAATTCCTGACCCTGAACAGAGAGCAGAGAAGTTCTGGGAAACTCCTGGGCTTTTGGGCGACTCTTCAGTAGACCCAGAGGCCCAGGCTGAGGGCACATACTTGTTCCAACCCAAACCTGGAATCCAACCACTGGGGAAGCTAAATTCTGCCCCTTGTGGATCTCCAGGACAAGGAAATGAATCCATTTGGGTTAATATTCCACTTCCTGTGATAAATTCTCCCTTTCTGGCATGGCTAAAGATGACCAGAAAATGGCTTGGCCATTGGAATAGCCCACATGCCAGTGTTTCTCAAAGTATGATATTTCAACCACCTGCAACAAAATCACCCGGGAAACAGGTTAAAAATGGTCAGTTCAGACCTAAGGAAATAAAATCCCAAGGGAGTTGGGACCAGGAAGCTGTTGTGTTGTTTTTAACACACTCGTAGGTAATTCTTATGCATGCTAATTTGGGAATCATTGGCAAGATGAAGAGAACACAGACCGTGAAGCCAGAATGACCTAGATTCAAAGCCCAGCCCTTCTATATCTGTGACCTCAGGTGAATTATCTAACCTCTTTTCATTTCTAACATGGGGAAAAATAAAACCTACCTATTGGATTTTGGTGTAAGAATCAATATAATAATGGGTAAAAAAAAAAAGGTTCACTACGTCATGTGGCCTGTTATTAGTTTCACCATAGTTCTGTGGGAATTAGCCATATGTTGGTCCTTGGTCCTGCTGAATCTTTCTGGAACCTTCTGCCCATGGTCCTGCTGCAGATGATAACAGCCAGAAATGGGAGGTCCATGTTATCAGGAATCGCCATTATCCTCCAGTGGGACTACTGAGGCAGGCTCCTCCAGACCCTGATGGCCTGAGAGAATGCTCTGGGAAAGGATAGCAGGCTAGGGAGAAATAGCCACTAACCTATCCACTCCTTTGTGTCATCTCAAACGCCAGGACTTTTAAAGCCCCTGCTCTCAGCTGCACATACCTATCCCTCAGAACCCTGCCTCACGGCGGCACCACCATGCTGGGACTGGCATCCTCGATACAACTGACAGTGGCAGTGTGAGAAGCAAGCTATTTTCTGAGTCTGCACAAGAACATTTAATATTCCAAAGCTCATACAAATGGAAGAGGCAGCTAAACAGCAGTGTCAGAGAGTTCTGCCTAAGAGCATTGTGCATTTCGCAAGGAAATTATTTTTAAAGCTTTTCCACTGACAGTTTCTTCAAAGAGAGACAATTGTTCCCTTTGAAAGTTCCTCTTTTCTAACATAGATTAAGCAACTTAAGGCTGCTTATGGGGTGTCTCTTCTTCCCTGGATTCTTCCAAGCCCTCAGCTTCCAGGACAAATCAAGTCCTAAACCTGGATATTAGGTGGAAGTCCCTGACCCCAAAGTTCTAAGCTGTAAGAATTTCATAGCTCTTTCACCCATCTAAGTCTTAATTAATCCAGGGACCCTAAGGGTTAAAGTGCTATAAGAAGTCTGCCCACCTAGAATTTTTAAGACAGGTTAAGATTTACTGAGATGGCTCCAGAATAATTACACAACAGATTTAATCCAAGTTTGTAATTTTTGCTTCATAAGTTGGGTAGTGGGTACATAGGTATCCATTAGCTTATCCTTTACAAAAAAATTTTTTGGGGGAGAGACAAAATAAGATCTAAGGGTTTTAATAATAATAATAAAAACAAGAAAATCAGACTCTCATGGGGGCATATGGGTGATGAAAGAGACTAAGGCAGTGAAACCAGCCTGTATGGCATCAGCAGCAAGGGCGGATGGGTGGGAAAGCCCAGATCTTCACTGGAGGGCCTGGGGAGGAAGGGGGAGGGGGCTGAGGTAGGGGAGGAACAGCCAGTACAGCATGAGGAGAGACTGGGAATAAGGGGGACCTTCAGCAGAGAAGCCGAAGCCAGGAATCATGGTAGGCAGCAAAGGGACTGAGGCCAATGTCTGAAGAAAGAAGAGTCAATAATTATAAAAATAATTTTTAATAGTTAAAAAAGCACATAGAATTTGTCCAAATACCATTAACCCATGTAAAAGGGTGTTTTACATTATAGCATTTTATTTTTTTTATTTTTTAAAGATTTATTTATTTATCCCCCCCTTGCTGCTTGTGCTTGCTGTGTACATTCGCTGTGCGTTTTCTCCGTGTCTGTTTATCTCCCCCTTGCTGTGAGGTCCCTCTGCATCAGCCCACCGCGCCACGCGGGCTGGCCTGCCCTCACAAGGAGGCACCAGGAAGCGAACCCGGGGCCTCACACATGGTAAACGGGGGCTCTATCCACTGAGCCACACCCGCTTCCTGTTGTGAGGTCTTGCTGCATCAGCCCACCGGGGCCGGCCTGCCCTCACAAGGAGGCCCCGGGAAGCGAACCCGGGGCCTCCCATATGGTAAACGGGAGCTCTATCCACTGAGCCACACCCGCTTCCCTATAGCATTTTAAAGAGAGAGAGAAAGGGGAAGTCTAAGAGGGCAGTGACTGGTTATTCGATCATTAAACATTAACAAATATGCACAGAGTGCCTAATATACCAGAGATTATGCTAGTACACGCAGTACACTGAGTGCTGGATTCATCAGTCTCTGCCCTCACAGGGCTTCTCCTCTTGCAAGAGGTTGGTTCAGATGTCGGCAGTCTGGTGCCACAAGAGTGTGACGGAGCTGCAAAGCTGGAGAGAACTGCAGTGGCCGCTCCCCCTCCTCTTGCACAGCACATAGAGCAGAACTCCAGGGAGGATGAAGAGGATGAAGAGGAGGGACAGCACTGGCCCCATGGCTGACGGCCCAGCTGCAGGACCCAAATTTTCCCTAAGCTGCTTCTGGTTCTCCCCATCCTCGGGCCCGGATCCCAGACTGTGATCCAGAGTGGGAATCGTGTTTCCTTGGCGAAAGTGAGTCCTTTGTCCAGGGACCTTGCTCCTGCTGGAAGGGTGGCCTGCTGGGAAGACTCCAGGGTGGATGTCAGGTACGTCTGCACAAGGGTGCCCGTGTAAAGCTGCCCACTCCTTAGGCTGGGGAACCTGGGTGCTGGGGGGAGGTAAAAGCTGCCTGTGGGCCTGACTCCCCACATCCACATCCTTTGTGAGCAAAGCATCTCATCAAATTAAGGACCCATAGGTCTTTGCTGTGCCCACACACACTCCGGGAGTGTAGCTGGAACATGATGTAATGTGGACAGCGCTGGTAGCCTCTCAGTTGTTTTCAGAAATGTTCCAGGTGTTCAATCTTTGAGGTGGGTAGTGCAAAGGAAATAACCTATCACGGGGACACCTGCCTGCGACGCTGCCCTCGTTGCCATCTCCTGGCAGAGTCGTGCAACACAAGGGTCATGGGGCCCGCTACATCAGGGTCTCAGTGAGTTTTTGGGACAGAGCTTATCCTTTACAAATTTTTATGTCTTAAATATTTCCTTAAACCCATTGTTTCCAGATGCACAATGAATAGGCCCAGGAAAATGTATTGTCAGCAGTCCCTAAATCAATCTAGGTGTCACCAACCTGAGACATAGTCCTACTCCCTCCCCTGTGGTCCTCCTAGAACATGGCACTATGGACCTTACCAGACAAAGTCATTTGAGAGCAGGGACCATGTCTTGGTGATTTGTTAACATCCGGCACATTGCACAGGGCTGGATACCTGGCAAGTACTACATATTGAAAGTTTTGTTTATTAAATTAAGGACTCTCCTTCTTTAAGTTCTCCTTAGAACTGCAGCCTTTCCCCTTTCCCTTTGCCCCAAATGGGTCCACTGCATGATGGTCAAGGTCATTCCAGTGCACATATACTTTTATGATAATGTGATGAATCTCAAGTTTCATAATGTGGATCTTGTAAATTATAGGCACACGTGCTCATGTTCAAATAAATCAGACAGGCGTAAGGACTTTTCCAAAACTCATCCTGTTTTCATGTACCTTCGGTTACCCCTCAGACTCATTCTCTAGTCTAGACCTTGGGTTATTTTCTTTCTGTCACAGTCACCCTCCCATCATCTTCCATTTCAAAAATTCCTCAAACTTTGATCAGAAAAAATTCCTTGCCTAGTCTTTCTCCTGTTCTTGGCCCATCACACTGCCCCACTTCCCTGAGCATCCAGCTCCAGCGGCAATCCCTTCCTTCCCCTGGTTTCTCCTTTTCTCTTCTTCCCTCTTCTTAGCCCACAGACTCTTAGAAAGCTCAGGTTCCCTCACAGTTCCATTCCCCAGGCTCACCACCCAGGCTTCCCCGCCCCAGCCCATCCTCCTCGCATGCCTGCCTTCTCTCAGCCAGAACCAGAGACCCACCTCTCCTACCTGCAGGATCTCACCTCCAGGTCATTGTTTCTCCTTGCATTTTCTTTATCCACCTGTGAGCTGAGGCAGGATTCTGCAGGCAAGGCCTCCCCTGCCTTCAGAGACATCCCTGCAAACAGAGCCATGATGGTCCCCCTGACCTCCTCAAACCCAGGTGGAGTCGGTGACGGTCTTGAAAATCCATAAGGACAATGTTCTTTCCTTCTGATGTATGCTATGTTTAAAATAGGAAACGGGGGCGGGGGGGCACAACTGTCTTGCTGGAAGCCCACAATGCTATCAACTTCTGCCATGCAACTTGTACACAACGTCAGGTCCCTGGGCCCATTGGCACCACCAGGGTAGCTGGGTAAGGAGAGCTTGGCTGACAGCCCATCATCACCACACCACTGTTCCTCTCTAAACTGCAGGACATGTTCCAGCTCTGGCTTACTCTCCAGAGCAATTTCTTCCTTTATAGTAAAATTTCTTTAGGAGACACCGTTTTTCCTTCCTACCATATTGCTTGCCTTCCCCCACTACCCCTCCACACCCTTAATCCTCCCGTCATCCAACAGAGGGATCTGGTTACTTCTTCAGCCCAATGCTGGGCAGAGTTTACGTTTTATTATGATCAGCATTGTTGTTCTCACTGTTTCTCCAGGGAGCTCCTCAGGGACTATGAACAGATACTTGGAATGAGGAAATGCCCCTAACTCTGCACCCAAACATACCTGGACCCAGCCTGTTAGGCTGTCTTCAGCCAATCACACATGGCCTTCCAAGGAGCTCTCAATTCCCAGGACTGTACCCAAAGTGTATGTATCCCCCAGATCTAAGGCCACTTAAGTGAACAGGTTTTCTTCTACAGTGTGGATTTAACTTTGCAAAATAATGCCCTGGTCATCTAACTCTTAGTTGACCCTAGATTAGTTTGTGTTCTTCAGAGACCAGGAATCAGAGCAAACATTCATTGATGGCTTTTTCCAATTGTGAGCTAGAGCTAGATCACGTTTAATCCTTTTTCAACCCAGGGAGGGAAAGCAATCCCAGTAAGGGCTTACCTCAGCAGGTTTGCATCCTGCGTCTCTGAGGTGCTTGAGAAGAATGAGTGGCCTTCTCAAGGTCAGGGGCCGGTTACCAATACTGACTCCACGTGGGAATACACCCACCTCTGCAAGTAACAATTGTTTTCTTGCCAAAGAGCTTTGTCACTGTCAGACTAATCTTTCATGAAGAGTCATCTGGATTTAAGAGCCAGGGTCAAAATCTGAACAGAAAAGGTTCAATTTTGAACAGATGATACCTATAAGATTGAAAAACTCTTCAAATAATTAAAACGAGTTTATGCCGAGCATGCAAGGGAAAAGGAAGAAACAACAGACCTTTCTTCATAATTAAATTCATTTACAGAATGCTGAAAATTAAATGAGGAATATGATAAACACTGATCAAATATAGGAATATAACAAAATTTTATTTAAAGAAATTGGGAATTCGATTTTATGTATCGAATAAGTGGGGCAAAAGTTAATTTTCTACCAGCTATTTTAGGCAATTAGAAGGGGAAGTGGGAAGGGTGATGTCTTAGGTTCAGTGCCTAGAAGCTCTGACCCTGAGATGTAGACATGTTAAGAATGTGTTCCCAGGAAAAATCAGTAAGGGAATGGGGAAGCAGGCCAGGGAGGGGAAGAAAGCAAGTAAAGGGTGCAATTTCAGACAAAGCCCAGAGATGGTGGCTCCAGCCTGATCCGACAGGAAAACGCTGACATAAAGGCGAGGATGCTGGACTCACATAGTCCCTCATCCTTCAGTCATTGGCTAGGGGCCACCTGAGCAAGGCGGTGGGTAGACTCCCAGACACTTCCTCTCTCTGAGCCCAGTAGGTGAAGGCAAGCCTATAAAAAACGAGTCACAGGTGGGGGCCACTGGAGCCCAAGCCCTCAAGCCATGGGAGGGACACACGGAAACAGTAAAAGCAATCCCAGGGGGTGTGGGTGGGCGCCTTAGTGCACTCACCAACAGTATCGGCAACACCTAGAAGACTTAGAAATGCAGAATCTCAGACCCCACCTCAGACCTACTCAATCAGAAGCTGCATTTGGAAAAGATGTCCAGGCAATTTGCATGCATATTAAATTTTAAGAAACATTGCCATATAGAAAGCTCAAACCTATGGTTGGTCTAAAAAGAACAAGAGATGCTAATGTCTACTGTCAGAAAGATCTATTAGTAAATTCATACAACCAAATTTTGCTTAAAATTCTGTTATGAATAATGAAGCTGTTAAAATTTGTTTCTCCTGGTGAATGATGAGCTTTGAGAGGACAGGGATATGTGATTGATTACATAGATGATAGATAGATGATAGATGATCAATAGATAGTTATATGATAGATGATACAGAGAGAGATTGATAGATATTAACATATTGATATATATAATCTCCAAAAACTTGGATAAGTACCTAGCTGGGGTTCAGGAAATGTGTAGTTTATTTCTTGGTAGAAATAAAAAACTGACAAAAATGAATTTTTCAAAAATTAAGCCATATGTGTTTTAACATTAATACTAATAATTAATTCATTTAATAAACACTTGTGGAAGATCGACCATATGCCACGCATGTACCAAGTACTGTGAATGCTAAGATGACTAGGGTACCCCTTGGCCTGCGAGGGGAGGCAAAGAAGAGTCTAGTGAGGAGATAGGTAAGTTTGTAGACCTCGCAATATAAAGTGGCAATTTCTAGAAAATGTAAACTGAGTTTGAAATCAAATTCCAAGAACCCTGAAACACAGATTGTGGTGTGGTTGGGAGTCATAGAAGTAACACTGAGCTGAGACATGAAAGATTAAAGGACAAATAGGAATCATAAGAAGCAATTGGAGAAGGGTGTTTTAAGTTGAAGTAGCAGCATGAACAAAGTTATAGAAGCAAAAAAATCCATGGCTCATCTACAGGACAGAAAGTACTTCAGAAGAGTTGGAGTGTTTATGTAGGAGAGATGAGTCTGGTGAGAGAGGAGGAGCCAGACTTGCAGGGTGTTGTATGTGGTAATGGAAGTTGTGGGGAGATACCCAGACTCCCTCTTCAGTACCTAGGCACTCATTACACCAGCTGCCAGCAGTAGTGGCTGCTGATGGACCACAGCACCCTCTCTAGGATTTAATTGCTTCATCCAAAGCAGGGGTTCTTAACAAGGGGTCATTGAGCTTGAATTGAAATTCAAAAAAA
>JAQZBX010015083.1:0-37917 GCA_029593785.1 Cabassous unicinctus
ACCAGTGGTTTTCAAGCTGTGTTCCCTGGAGCCCAGAGATGCTCGGGAACACAGGGGTGCAGCTCTCCCAGCCAGGCGGGCCAGGCGTCCTCAGGCCTGGCCCTGTGTCCCTGCTGCCTGCCAGGCCCCAGTTCCAAGTTCCGCCATGCTCAGGGCACAGTCCTGCACCGAGGCAGCCACATCACCAACCTCAAGGGGCTCAACCTCACCACACCTGGCGAGAGCGACGGCTTCTGTGCCAACCGGCTGCACGTGGCTGTGCCCCTGCTCAGCAGCGGCGGGCAGGTGGCCGTGCTCAAGGTGAAGGCCCAGGGAGGGCATCCCATCCCCCGGCTCCCCTTGGGGTCTCTGGGCAACAAGGGTGCTAAGGGCTCCCCTCTCAGCTGCCCCATGCAGTGGGTGCCATTCTCACCCCCATTTTACAGATGGGGGCGTTGAGGCACAGAGAGGTTTAGTGGCCTGCCCGAGGCCACGCAGCCGTGTAAGTGGTGGAGCTGGGAGTCACCCAGCCGCCGGAGTCCCGAGCCTGCGTTCTTTCCACCATTGCACGCTGCCCTTCCCCCACATTCTGGGCCTCACAGTTGGCACCTGGGACTCGGGGCACAAGGTGGCTGAGGGAACTTGGGCCACCAAGAGGTGGCGCATGGGCTGCAGAGGGTGGGGGTCTAGGCACACTAACTCCTCCATGGACCCCAGGGATTGGGCTCCCCGGCCCAGTCCTGATGGGCTGTGGGGCGGGGGTCCCTTCTGCAGCTGCGGAAGCCCGGCCGCCTGCCCGACACAGCACTGCCCACGCTGCAGAACGGGGTGGCCGTGACCGATCTTGCCTGGGACCCCTTTGACCCCCACCGCCTGGCCGTGGGTAAGGAGGCTGGGCATCTGGGCTGCAGGGGGTTCAGGGCAGCCCAAGGGTCTGGGCCCAGCAGTGACACTGGCCATGCTCTGTAGCTGGAGAGGATGCAAGGATCCGGCTGTGGCGGGTGCCCCCCGAGGGCCTGGAGGAAGTGCTCACCACACCCGAGGCCGTCCTCTCAGGTCAGGGGCTGAGATGGGGCTGGGATGGGGGGTGGGCAGCAGTGGCTCCTGATGGGCTCAGCATCACCCCGTGCCTCTCCTCCAGGCCACACGGAGAAGATCTATTCCCTGTGCTTCCACCCACTTGCCGCTGATGTGCTGGCCTCCTCTTCCTACGACCTCACCATTCGCATCTGGGACCTCCAGGCTGGAGCCGAGCGGCTGAGGCTGCAGGGCCACCAGGACCAGGTAGGACAGCTGCAGGGACAGGGCCCAACTCCCACGTGGGAGGCCACCTCTTATGTCCCCACCCACCCCTAGATCTTCGGCCTAGCCTGGAGTCCCAACGGGCAGCAGCTGGCCACTGTCTGCAAGGATGGGCGTGTGCGGGTCTATGAGCCCCGGAGTGGCCCCGAGCCCCTGCAGGTGAGCAAGCATACACGGGTGGTGGCCCTCTGGCCTGCTGGGGTCTCACTGGGCCTCACACGCTGTATCCCAACAGGAAGGTCCAGGGCCCGAGGGGGCCCGCGGAGCCCGTGTTGTCTGGGTGTGTGATGGTCACTGTCTGCTGGTGTCTGGCTTTGACAGGTGAGGCTCAGAGACCACCATCCCCATCCCCCAGCCTCAGCAGCCACCTGTGTTCCCTTTTCCCAAACACACTCTTGCAGAAGCTGTTTCCACCTCACTTGTTGCACGAATGGGGAGACAGGCTGATGGGCAGATGATGAATGGATTGATGATGGATGGATGGGTGGATGATGGGTAGATGGATGGATGATGGATGGGTGGGTGGATGATGGATAATGGATGGATGGATGATGGGTGGATGGATGATGGGTGGATGGATGAACAGATAGAATGGACGGATGTATGGATGGATAATTGATGGGTGATGGATGGATGATGGAGGGATGTTCGATGATGGATGGGTGATGGATGTTGGATGGATCATGGATGATGGATGGGTGGATGAACAGATAGAGAATGGGCGGATGGATGGATAGGAGGGAGGGAGGCAGGGGTGGAGAGTGAGTCCACTGGAAACCCAGAGGAATGAGATCTAGGAGACTGTACTTCGCGGGCAATCAGGTGAGGTGCAGGAAACAACTGGGCCAACTGGAGAAGCCTGGGAGGTTGGCATTGGCACTTCTGAGGAGGGCTCAGAGAATGCCTCAAGGTGGTGTCCTCGGGCTGGGCCACGAAGTGGGTGGGAATCACATCTGGAGGAGAGGGCATTTGAGTGTGGGTGGGAAGTCTGGTTGGAGCAGAGTAAGGGAAGAGAAGTCCACAAAGGCCGAGTGGGGCCTCAAAGACCAGACTTAGGGGGCCGCAGTGGCCTCGAGATAGGTCCTGGGGCCAGGACTGTGCTGAGGCCGATCGGGGAGCAGAGGGCGCTGTAGCCAGGGAGGAGGGCCGGAGGCAGGGCGGCATTTGGGATGTCGCTGCACTGGGCAGCTGGTGGGGGGTCTTTGCCTTGCCCCAGGCACCTCCAGCTCCAAGGACCTGCTCCTGCCCCCAACCCCCAACCCCTGCAGTCGGAGTGAGCGCCAGCTGCTCTTGTATGCGGCCCAGGCCCTGGCGGCGGGCCCCTTGGCCGTGCTGGGCCTGGACGTGGCGCCCTCAACCTTGCTGCCCAGCTATGACCCCGACACCGGCGTGGTGCTGCTCACGGGCAAGGTGGGCTGGGGTGAGCCCAGAGGGGGCAGGGCGGGGCGGGGGGGCCAGGGGCCTGGGGGTCACCTCCCCCACCTGCCCCCTGCCCCCCAGGGCGACACTCGCGTGTTCCTGTATGAGCTGCTCCCGGAGGCCCCCTTCTTCCTCGAGTGCAACAGCTTCACGTCGCTGGAGCCCCACAAGGTGACTCCCCCGCAGCAGGCTCTCCGGCTCTGGGGCCTGCTCCCCGCCGGGAAGCCGCTGTCGGACCACAGCGCTCCCTCGCCCTCTCGTGGCCATTTGGGGAAGTGCGATGGGCTGGTGCTGTGCCAGCTGCTCACCAGAGCTGGTTGAGAAATTTCCAGGAATTTTGCAAGCTGGTGGTAAAAGGCAACCGTTATTAAAAACTAAATTATTTAAAGTTAAGTTCTATAAACGTACAACTAAGTGAGTTATATTAGAATCAAAGGTAATACTCCCAGTTTATCTGCTTCCCGGTCACCTAATCAGCTCCCCTGTTATCAGTGCCCTTGAGGTCATGTACTCTCATCGGAGCTGGGTGGCAGAAACATCCCAGGCGCCACTGCGCAGTTCTCCCCAGCTGTGCGCTCAGTGGGGCGCATTGGCAGCTTGAAATGGGCCTTGCTGGGAGCACTTACACCACAGGAAGAGGCGAGGCCTCCAAGTCAGGGTCTCGCCTCCGGAGGGCCGCGTGTTCACCATCTGTCAGCACCCCTCTGCCTAGGGACAGGCCTGACGGGCCCGCTGGCCCTGGGGGGCCCTGGGCCCTGGCGCTGATGACCCCCACTCCTCTCAGGGCTTCGTACTCCTGCCCAAGACGGAGTGTGACGTGCAGGAGGTGGAGTTCGTCCGATGCCTCCGGCTCCGCCAGACCTCCTTGGAGCCTGTCGCTTTCCGGCTGCCCCGAGTCAGGGTGAGGCTGGGGGCCAAGGACTCCCACGCATGGCCCCCCTTCCCCATGCCTGGCAGGGGCTTTGGGTCCTGTCTGGCCTTGTCCCCAGACTTCCCCCCTCGGGGCTCTTTAGGACACCTGTTCCTTTATTCTGCCAAGATTCTGCAGAGGCTGGGGACTGCGGGGAAGGTCCTGGGTCCCACCACACCCCCATCCTAATGCAGGCCTGGGGGCCCCCGGCCCTTGGGTGGTGCCTCAGGACTGCCCCTTCCTCCCTCCCTGCAGAAAGAGTTCTTCCAGGATGACGTGTTTCCAGACACGGCTGTGAGCTGGGAGCCGGTGCTCAGTGCCAAGGCCTGGCTGGGCGGTGCCAACGGGCAGCCCCAGCGCCTCAGCCTGCAGCCCCCGGGCATGATCCCAGGTGGAGTGAGGGACTGAGCCGGGGAGCAGTGGAGACGGTGGAAGGTGGGAAAGGGGGCAGCAGGCCCAAGTCCAATCCTCTGGCGCTGGGAGCATGCAGAAACTTGTGGCGCTGCCAAGGATGGGCATGTTGAGGTCCATCGTCTGAGCCCCTGGAGGGCAGGGACCATGGTCTGTGTTTCCTTCACAGTCCCCCCAGCACACGGACACACACTCCCACACACACCCTGGTACCTTGTGACCTTGGGTCACAGCCACAGAATCCCCGAGGGGCTGGCACCAAAGGCTTGGGCAGGGGGCTCACTCATGCCTGTCCTTGCCCCACCCCAGTGAGCCAGGCCCCTCGTGAGGCCCCCACCCGGCGGGCCCCATCCTTGGCGCTCTTCCTGGAAGAGAAATCAGACCAGCAGAAGAAGGAAGAGGTGGGTGTGGGGCTGGGCTGGTGGCATGGAGCGGGGGACCCCTGGGTCCCCTAGGGCTCACTGGGACTTGGGAGGGGCCACCTGCCACAGCCCTTGGAGACCCGCCCCCCATGCCCAGGCCCAACCCAGCCAAAGCCAGAGATCGTGAACCCATGTGTGGCAGGCCCCTGACGCCCGCATGAGAGATTTGGGGCCATGAGCATCTTTCTGGTGCCGTGTATCATCATCTCTCTGTCTCCATGTCGCTGGTATTTCCATCTCTCTTTTCCAATGAAAACCCATCAACCCTACTAGGGTCCTAATTGAAATGGCGCTTTTCCCAACATTGGTGGGTAAGCTGTGGGCTCTGGGGTCCTCGGGGCTGGAAAGTGCCGTCACCCCTTCCCCTCTCCTGTGTACCCCCCAGCTGCTGAACGCCATGGTGGCAAAGCTGGGCAACCGGGAGGACCCACTCCCTCAGGACTCCTTTGAAGGTGTGGACGAGGACGAGTGGGTGAGTGGACACGTGGCCCATGTCAACCTCCCTCCCACGCCCCCACTGGATGCACCGCCTGCCTCCCCCACATCCTTTCAGCTTCCCAGCACGTCTTGATTTGTCTCCCCAGGACTAGCCTACCCACCATTCACCTCCAGCCTCGCCCGCTGCACCCCTTTCCAGAACTGCTGGGCACCCTCTGCACACCTCATGCCTCACCCTCAACCTGGAAGCCACCTCTCAGGCCCGAGCCCGCTTCCCCGCCCCCGGCAGCCTGGGCACCCTTTGGGCCTTGAGCGCTTCCGTGGTCTCTAGGCCCCACTGGCCACTCCTAGGCACCGTCTGCCCCTCTGTTCTCACTGGGACCAGCGCTCCTGTGCTGCTGCCTGCTCGCATGTGGAGCCAGGGGCCCAGGGCAGGGTCAGTAAGCACGGCCCTGGGCAGGCCCTGGGGGGCCTTTCTCCCGTGCCCTTTCCACTGGTCTGGGCAGCTCTGCCTGGCACATTGAGTCATTATCCGCCAGCCCTTCTTGCCTGCTGCCCCAGTTCCGACAAGGGTCTTGGGGGCTGGCCCCCCACCAGGCCCTTTGGAGCAGCACCAGCCTCAGAGCCCTGCCACCCAGGCCGGGAGCCATCATAGAGCAGGTAGCCCACCGAGGGGGTTCCCCGCAGTGATGGCCTGCACGTGCCCTGATGTTTTCAGCAATTAAACTTGCTTAGCCGGCCACTTCTTGTGCTGTTCTCTTTGCTGTCTGGACGAGGGAAGGGGCGAGACCCTGGGGAGGGCAGTTTGGGCCTGGGCTCCCCGACCTTGTGCCCGGGCCTCACATTGCTCCTGAGCCCTTTTCAGCCACCTGCCACTGGGGAGTTCATTCGTTCGCTGGGCACAAGTGGCAGCGCCTAAGTGACAGAGGCTGGTAATGGACAGAAGAGACAAGGTCTTTGAAGGAGCTTATTGTAGTCTACCAAGTATAACCTGGTAAACAGAATGTGAAGAGAGCTGTAAAGAAGAAAAGGATCTTATGCCATAGCGAGTGGCTTGGATGCAGCGTGTTCAGCTGTCTGAGAAGGTGCCATTTAAGCTGACACCTGAAGCTGATAGGCTGAGAAGCAGCCAGCCACAGAGAGAGCCGAGAGAAGGCATCAGACAAAAGGAAGGACGCTTGGGCACAAAGGGAAGAAAGCATTTGGAGACTGGAGGAAAGGAAAGAAGGGCGGAGGTCTGGTGGTAGTCGAAGGCAGCGTGTCTTTCATTCAGTTAACACTCAAGAACTTTTCCATGTGCTGGTGGCTCTTTAGATGTTTGAGATACAAATGTGAAAAAAAGATAAAAAGCCTGCCCCCAACCCCTGAGTTTGCATTCTAGTGGGGGGAAGCAGATGATACAGATTCCTGAAAAGGTTAAACGCAATTACCATATGACCCGGCAATTCCTCTCAGGTATGTACCCAAGGAGAAGGCGGGGACTCAAAACAGACACTTGCACACCAGTGTTCACAGCAGGATTATTCACAAATGCCAAAAGTGGAAGCAACCCAAGTGTCCATGGACACATGAGTGGAGAAACAAAATGTAGTCTGTACATATGACAGAATATTCTTAAGCACTACAAAGGAGGTTCTGATGCTACAAAATGTTGAACGTTGAAAAGAGTGAGATAAGCCAGTCTCAGAAGCCCACATGTATGATCCCCTTTATATGGACTGTCCAGAATAGGCAAGTCCAGAGTCAGAAAGCAGTGGCCGGGACTGTGGAGGGGAGACCGGGGAGGGGCTGCTAATGCCCCGGGCGAAGAGGATGTTCTGGAGCTAGTGGTGGTTGCTCAACCCTGACTATACTCAAAAACGCTGACTACACTTCCAAAGGGTAAATTTTATGTTGTGTGAGTTGCATCTCAGTAAAGGTGTTATAAAAAATTAGAGACTAGAGGGCAAGTTGCAGTAAGGGGGGTGGTGGGTCCGAATGGGCCTCACTGAGGAGGTGACGTTGGAGCAAAGACTCGGAGGTGAGGGAGGGAGCCTCGCCGGTTTCTGGAACGAGCGCCAGGCAGGACCCTGGAATGAAACATTTTTAATTTCCTGGTTTTTTTTAATATACTCGTGAGGATTTGGCATCCAACTCCTGATTATGTTCGTGGGGAAAGTTTTATGTTTATTTCATACAATGTTTTAGCCCAAATAGTTCCACAACATTAAGGGAACAAATCGCTCCACCTTGGAGCCAGCCGCTCCTAGCACACGCGGACCAGCCCGAGCCCCCGCGAGCCCGAGGCAGGCCACGCCCCTTACGTCCCGCACGTTCCTGCCGGTGCCCCGCCCCTCGGGGCCGATGCGGCGCGCATGCCCAGCGCGGTCTCGCGCACGCGCTCTCCGCAGCCGCCTCTGACCTCTGACCCGCCGGCTGCCCTTGAGCCGGGCCGCCGGGCCGCGGAAGCCGGAGCTGGCGCCCACGAGGCGAAGCGGCCGCCATGGTGAGGCCTGAGGCGGGCGCTGCCCGGGGCAGGGGGCCGGGCGGGGGCGGCGCGCTCCGGGCCGGGTTGCGGGTGTCGCCGAGCCTGCGTTCCCCGGGCCCCGCCGCTTGGGGAGCTGGGCCGGGGTCGGCCCACGGAGCAGGGAAGGCAGGGCGGGCCTGGCTGGCGGGAAATAACCCGCCGAGGTGGTGGCACGTGTGTGCCAGACCCTGTGCGAGCAGCTGCGGGCGGCCAGAGGCGAGCGAGCACCCACTCTGACCTGGAGCTTTACTGCACCGCAAAGTCCCCATTTGAAAGCTGTCAAAACGGGGTAGAACTGGCACTCGTACCTAGCCCCGAGACACCGGAAACCGAGCCTCTCTACTACAGTTGGCGCCTGCTGCTGTATACCGTTGGCACCTATAGCCTGTGCACAGGCTCCGGCCTTACTGGTTACATCGGGACACCTGGGAAACCTTTAAGAATACCGGTTCTTTAGCTCTGTCCCTGGAACCTCTGTCATATTCTGTATATTTATTTCCGTAAGTTATTCTGATCCAGCTGGTTTGGAAGAGCTGCTTTACATCCTATTCCATAACGAGTAATCACAAGGGAAATAGAAGTAATAACACTTCCTGGCAGCTTACAGGTGCCAGGCCTTGGGCTTTTTGTGGATTCTCCCATTTAATTCTTATGAAGCAGATACTATCATTGCCCCCATTTTACAGAGCTGAATCTCAGAAAGTTTATATAATTCACCTAGGGTCACACAGTGTGTGTGTGTTTGTGTTTTAGAGGGGCCAGACAGAGCCCTGCTTTGGCAGAGGGGGCAAAGGCCTTTGGAAACCCTGTCCTGGGGCATAAGGTTACGGGACTCAGCTCCGGCCAAAGCGAAGCTGGCAATGACCTGGCTGATTCCTGGACAGCTTCATACAGTCAGTATATGTCGAGCACCAGCTGTGGGCCTGGGAACACGGTAGCAGGACAGTTGCGGTCCTCACCTCCTTTCTGGCTCCTTGTGATGCCAGCAGCTGTTTTCCAGGGCCCTGGGGGGACAGAGCACCCTTCCTATCTTGTTGCATCTCCAGGAGCAGTAGTTCTCAGGGGCGGGCCCTGCTCACCATCCTTCGGGCCTGGAACTGGGCCTTGAAGGGAGCTTTGCCTCCCCGACTCTAAAAAGCTGGGCTCCTTTCTCGATGCACTTGGCACAGGGTGAACCACCTTCCCCAGCACTGTCTTATCCTTTGCCCCAGTGGACGGCTTTGAGTCTGCATTGCACTATGTGGGTTTCTGACAACAAGTCCAGGGCCACATCACTCCACAGATGAGAAAGCATATGTGCCGCCCCCTGTGGGCCCCAGGGTAGAGTCCTGTGCCTCTGACCTCTGCTTCCTGACCACCGGTCTGGCCTGAAGTTTGATGCCATGTCAGCTGGTGCTTTGGCTGGGGGCCTTCGGGCCTGGGTGTCAGTCACTGGACTAGAGGATGTCTGGGGGCCAGTGGTCTCCAGCTGGCCGAGCGGCTCCCCACAGAGTCTTCAGCTCTGAGCACCGGCCTGATGCATAGCTGGTGCTTAGGCTGCGTCTGGATAAGAGGGCTGGGGTGTGGCCCACAGGAGGCTGCACCGCCTGGTCTCTAGACCATTAGGCACCATGCAGCTTCTTGTCCAGAAGCAAAGGCAAGTCTTGGGCTCTCCTGCCCTGGACCAGGTGCTGTCTGTCCACTTTGTTTTGCATGCATTATCTTGTGAGGGCCTTATAATCCTCCTGTGAAGTGGGTATTCTTCCATTTTGCAGATGAGAAAACTGAGGTTGAGAGAGGTTGAATATAACTTGCCCAGGGCCACACAGCTAGCAAAAAGCAACGCCAGGATTTATGGTCCAATCCAACTCCAAAACAGCAGTCTCACTCCCCTTCCATGCTGCTTCCCAAGCTTCCTGGGAATGTAGCTGGGTTTTTGCAGCCTTCGCCATAGAAGAATCTCAGGGTCTCTAGCCAATGAGCTGGTGTATTGGGAGATGCTTTGGAACTCCGTATGCCTGGCCATTGTCATATTTTGTGAAACGAAGAAGAATGAAAACTGGCATTTACCGAGCACTTCTGCATCCTTGGGCTCTGTGCCACTTTACAAGCATCATCTCATTAAGTCCCTGTAGCAGCCCTGTTGTTTGCCAGGTGAGGACACTGAGGCTCAGGGAACTGAGAATGTGTCTGGGCTCAGAGCCAGGATTTGCACAGAGCCTGCTGTGACCACTACACCCACTGCCTCCCTGGGAGGGCCTCTGCAGCTGGGGGGGGCTCTGGACAGTGGGAACCATGCTGCCTGTGGGAGGTGACTGGGGGAGCGCCCCAGATACTACCTCAGCCCTTAAGTTCCTCATTCAGCAACAGTCACTGCATGCAGCGGCAAAGTACACAGGGCAGTGATGGGGTTGCTCGTGGTGTGTGGCTGCAGAGGCGGGAGGAAGGTGAGGTCTGTGTCCTGAAGGAGAGCAGGAGGTGGTGAGGCAGTAGTGGGAGGGGTGTCACCTCCTGGCCTGGCAGCTTCTCTGCTGCTCAGACAGGACCAACCTCCCTCCCTCCTGGGAGCAGCTTTACACCTGCAATCCAGCTTGCTGCAGTCCCCCCGTGCCCCCCTTGGCTTTGATCACAGGAGGGGATCTTAACTGGGCTTTGCTTTCTGGTGTGAAATATAAGGCTTAGGAATTGTCCCCCTACTTGTGAAATACAAACCCAGTTCCACTTATAAATTCTCGCTAAAGGCCTCGCTACACGAGGACAGTCCAGGAGTCTGGGCTGCTGTCCCTCTGTCCTTCCATGGGGGTCTGGCTGGCAAGGCCCTCTCTGGCCTTGGGGCTGGGCTCCTGGTCCTTGTTAGGATACTTGGCTTCCCCCTTCCGCAGCCCAGGGACTCTGTGGCTAATGGCACCAGCTTTGGCTTCCAGCGCAGCCGCTCCCTGGACCGGCTGCACGTCTGGGCTGGTCACCCAGCCCCTCTGCACCTGAGCTCTGAGTCGTCGGGACCACACGGCACAGTGCCTGCGCCCAGGTGCTGTCGGTGCACGCTGGCTGGTAGGAAATGCAGCTGCAGGTCAGCGTAGAGGTGAAAGGGAAGGCTCGTTCACAGTGGCACGGACGCGGATGGTTGGTGTGCATGCCGCCTGGCCTCTCTGTCCGCAGTGTGGTCTGCACGTTTTTCCACCTCCTCCACCTGCCTGGTCTGCCCTGACGTCTTCACAAGTTCCCTACGCTCTGGACAGCCTGGGCTATTGGCTGCTGCCTTATACTCTGTTCCTCCCAGTCTTCGCCCGTCCCAGTCCCTCTGCATAGAACGCCCTGTTCTTCCCATCATAATTCCGCCTGCCCCTCAAAACCCAGTGCTGCAGAGATACCATCTTCTGGAATTTCCCTCTCATTCCTGATTTTTCCCTCCATTGCGTTCCGAAGCCCCTCGTGGCATCTTGGTCAGACTCCCCCACGTGCTCAGTGGTGCGCTGCATCATGCAGTCCTGAGGTGTGAAGCCGCCAGGCTGTGTCATCGAGGGAGCCCTGCCAGGCCGCGACAGTCTGTGTGCTCGAGGCAGGGACTGTGCTCTGGGGGCCTCTGCTGCTGTGCCGTGCAGGACGCAGAGTCGAATGAACGAACATAGGAACTGGCCTCATCTGCCTTATCGTTTGGTCCTTGGTGCATTCGTCTGACCACCTTTTATAGCTTTTGGTTCCTTGGAGGGAGAGAGTGCTTTGCTCTCAGTAGACCCTTAGTGACCTGCGGTGTTGGATGGAATGGCCCCACAATCATGGGCCTCGAACGGTACTGGAAGGATTTGAATGGACCTTGGTTTCCCACCTGTACGGGGGAGGCCTCGGAGACACAGTCCAGGTCGCAGAGGGAGTTGGTGGCAGATTTGGGGTGGGGCCAGGGTGCTGGCTCTCAGGCCACATCCGTTCTTCCTAAAGCCAGTGGCCTCTGTAGCCTTCGGGCCACTTGGCCTTGGCTCCTCTCTGCTTCCAGGGGTTCCATCAGGATTTGCCCCTCAGCTTGTCTGAAGCCCCCAAAGCAGCTTTTCACCAGGGTAATTTGGAGGGAAGGTTTATGTCTGCTGCTCTAGGCATAATTCCCTGAGATCTCCAGAAACCTTGCAGCTTGGCAGGGGGGCAGCCGTCCTGTGTCCGCAGTCCCTGCACGTGCAGCCCACTAACCAGATGCCTGCTTTGCCCCCAGGCCAAGTACCTGGCCCAGATCATTGTCATGGGGGTGCAGGTGGTGGGCAGGGCCTTCGCCCGGGCCCTGCGGCAGGAGTTTGCAGGTAAGCTCGGGTCCCTGCCTCCCCCTGGGCGGGGAGCCCCTGCCGGGGAAAAAAAACAGATTTGCCCCCCTGGTTGTGGACCGCTGAGGCTGGCCAGACTGGGGTTCTGGGGGCCAGGGGACTTGGGCCACTTTCCCAGGTGGAGGGCAGTGCTGAACTTTGGGAAACTCCCATGTAAGAGAGAGGCTGTGTCCCTTGTCCCCCATGTTTATTTTCAGTGAAACCTGATTAAAATGAGTGTCCAGGGCAGGAATTGGCAAACTGTGGCCCACCTGGCCCCCTCTTTTTGTAAATCAAGTTTTAGGGGAATACAGCCATACCCATTTGTTTTTATATTGTCTGGTGCTTTGGGAGCAGAGTTGAGAAATTGTGGCTTAAAATCTTTACTCTCTGGCCCTTTAAGAAAAGGGTTACTGACTCTGATTCTAGGGTCATTAAAAGGGTAGAGGTCCCCATGGCCAAAGGCTCTGGTGGCCTAGGTAACAGGTGGGCACCCAGGTCCTAGCAGAGCTACTACTATTCTCCTCCACCTGCAGCGTCACTCTGTCTGGTCCCCAACTTGCTGTACCCCAGGGAGGAGAGATAAGAGGGACAGCGTCATCTCATGGTCTAGGTCAGGTACCCAGTGGGTTGGTGGCCAGACCCTGCCCTTATCCTCCAGTGGGGCACTTCTGTCGTTACTTCACTGTCCCCGGAGAAGAGACACCTTCGGGCCACCTCTGTTCCTGCATGTCTCTTCTCCCCTGCCACCTGGCAGGGGTGAGCCACCCCATTGGAAAGCCTGGAGAAGGCCAAGCGCTCACCAGCGTATCTGCACAGCCAGCCGGGCGGCAGCTGATGCCCGGGGCCGTGCCGGACACCAGTCTGCGGCTGCATCCAACCTTTCCGGCCTCAGTCTTCAGGAGGCGCAGCAGATTCTCAATGTCTCCAAGCTGAGACCCGAGGAGATCCAGAAGGTGCCTCACCTTTGGCCAAGTGGAGTTTGGGGGTGGGGAGGCCTGCCCCCGGGGCGGGACGAGTGAAGGGAGGCCCGGCAGGAAGGGGCAGAGGCAGGAGCAATCGGTGGTGGCAGCTGAGCACCTGTCCGCCCCTCTGCCCCTCACCGAGGCTGTGGCAGTCGCACGGGGCAGTGGGGTG
This sequence comes from Cabassous unicinctus, assembly GCA_029593785.1. NCBI lineage: Eukaryota > Metazoa > Chordata > Mammalia > Cingulata > Chlamyphoridae > Cabassous > Cabassous unicinctus. Next base: position 12,790 of record JAQZBX010015083.1, read on the forward strand.
GGGACCTTCCACTTCCCCTCTCCGCCATCCTCTAGCTTCCAGCGCTGCCTCTAACCCAGAGACTGCAGACCTCTCACCCCTCCTCCTCTCCTCCACAGAACTACGACCATTTATTTAAGGTGAATGATAAATCTGTGGGTGGCTCCTTCTACCTGCAGTCAAAGGTGAGTGGCTTCTGGGAGGTGGGCACCTTGGACCTCTTCTCACTTGGGGTCCCTCATTTCCAGGCAGGTAGAAAGGTGTGCCAGGCTTTTCCCTGATAAACCAGCCGCAGTGCCAACTCCTGCCAGTCCACGGGGCCGCGCAGCCGGGGGCTGGCTGGGCGTGTGCTCGAGCCGGCTCCTGGCGGCCCTGGGCGCTGTCTTACTGTGGGATATGCCAGCCCCCCACCTCCTCCGCTCGGACAGCTCCTGCTGGGGCTCAGGAGACCTGCACGCGGCCCTCTGGGGAATGCAGCCTGGATTGAGCATGGAAGGGGAAGAGGCTCGCAGCCCTGCCTTGTATTTACAGCCCCCTCCCCCAGGTGGTCCGAGCAAAGGAGCGCCTCGATGAGGAGCTCAGGATCCAGGCCCAGGAGGACAGGGAGGAAGGACAGACGCCTAAAACGTGACCGCTCGACTCATCTCCACCCCCACCCACCCACTGCCCCTAATTTATAACTCGGCAATAAATGTCTTTTCTGCATCTCTCATGAGTATGCATCCAGATTCCAGAAGCAGGTTGCTCTTCCTGCCTGCCGTGGGCTGTGCTGCTCCCCAGCAGGGCCGGGGCTGGACCAGGCCAGTGAGGAGCCTGCCAGGCTTCAGCTTCTGGGTCAGTCCTCTGGTTGGTCCCTGCCCTTCCGGGCCCCAAACCTCTGCCACAGGCCCCCTCTCCCTGAGCTGATTTTGAATCAAGCATCTGGGTCATCTGCAGGGGGATGCACTGTGCAGTTAGCAGAAGGGTCAGGCAGCCTGCAGGGCAGGGGAGCCAGGTCCATGGCAGGGACCCGGTGGTGCTAAGCAAGGCCCCACCCCAGCACCCACACCCACTTGGCACCCCTCCCAGCCCTTCCAGCTGCCCGCGGTGTTCACTCAGCCTCCCCTCAGTGGCAGGTTGAGAGGTCAGGGCCCCAGCAGGGTCAGGCAGGGAGCCCCAAAATAGGACAGGCGTGGTCTGTCAGGAGGCCCAGACACCATCTTTGCAACTCACTTTTATTGTTTCTTTATAAACTTCCTCTCACATGGAGGAATATATTGTTATAGTCATTAGCTTATCTTTTTTTTTTTTTAAACTCTATGCTAACAGCAATGGAGCCAAGAGGAGGGAAAACATAAGCTACAATAGAAAGGCACTTAGAACCTGTTAAAATACTGATATCCTGGAATGTGCAACAACAAACCAACAACAAAAAGTACACCGGCCTTTAGAGCCTGGTCTATCACCGAATCACATGCTGAGCTCAGGCTAACCTTCCAGTGCCCTGTTCCTCTCTCCCTGGGCTTGAGGCTCAAACCCATGGCCCCTGCCAGCTCCCTGCTGCCTGGAGCCCTTCACGGGGGCTGGGGGTTCTGGGGCCGGGAAAGGGCCCAGAGAAAGGAGACCAGCTCCCTCCTCTTTTGTTCGCAGCCCCTTGAAGGGGCAGAGCCAGCGCTGCCGGCCCTGGCGAGGGCTGGGGTCCTGGGCCCGGCAGCAGGGAGGGCCAGGTCAGGGTGACCCCTCTGGGACAGAAGGGCAGTCCAGGGAGGGATAGGGTCAGCAGAGCTGCTCGGTAGAACAGCAGGGGGCACTGGGGCCACAGGGCACTGAGGACCCACCAGTGCCCTTGTTCCACCAGTGGCGATAAGGGGTCTGGTCACCCTGCAGCCTGGGGGTAGAGCAGGACCGGAAGCAAAGCTGCTGCCAGGCACTGCCCAAACCACTGCAGGCTGCCTCAGGAGGGGGTGAGAGCCCAGCTGCAGGGACCAAGTGGGGTGCTTCTAGGACAGGGCCCAGCTCCTCCCCCGGCCCCCTTCCCAGCTGTGGGGTGGCCTGCTCGTGGCCAGCCTTTGTCCAAGCCCCCGGAGGCTCCTTGCACAGGATGGGCCTGGAGCCCACCCGCCCTCAGCGTCCACTCCCCATCCCTGCACCCCAGAACAGGAGCAGTCTCCCCACCTTGGGTCTTCCCCGCCAGCCTTCACCTCCTGGGGGCTCCTGGCAATCTGACCCAGGCTGTAGCCCCTTCTGCAGGGTGGCCCAGCCAGGCTGAGGATGAGGAAACGGAATTCAGAGCACAGCCTGGCCCCACCTGTTCCCTGAGCAGGGGCTGGGGCCACTGAGAGCCACTGCCACTGCCACTCTGCCTGTCTGGCTTCCGCTCCCAGGGTTCCCTGAAAAGCAGAGGGTGGAGGCCCCAGAGGTGGAGGGGGCAGGCCAGGTGGTCAGTGTCCCTTGCTCTGGACAGGAGGGGAGGAGGGGCCGGCCCAGGGCCAGGGCAGTCGGGCCAGGGTGGGGACGGGGAGCGGCGGCAGAGCGGGCCTCCCTGAGGGGGAGGCGCCTTGTCGGGGGTCGGCAGGGGCAAGCTTCTCTGGCTTTGCCGCGGCCTGCGTCTGTCTTGCTCTCCCTCCAGGGGTGGGGCAGAGGGAAAGAGGTCCTAGGAGCCCGGGGCAGGGCGGTCTGAGGCTAGCTGTCTGTGACAAACCAAAGGGGCCAGGGTCACCTCTCAGCCAGCCAGGGTCAGGGGAGGTGGGGAACCGAGGGGTACTGAGGTTAGTGGAGAACCGGGGCGGGCCGAGGGCTGCTGGGGAAGCCACAGGCGAGGAGGGCCAGCAGCGAGTGAGCCCTCAGCACCCGGGGGCCCGGGAAGCCCGCCACCACCTTCTAGCACCATCCCTGCTGCCCAGCCTGTCAGGGGCAGGGTCTACCCGGGGCGCAGAGCCCACAGGCCCTGTGGGCAGGAGAACATTATTGCTTTTTCGCAGAAGAGTTCTGTTCGTCAGGGGGCAGGGCCGGAGCTGCTAGCTTGGCTGCGGACGCTGGCCCCAGCAGGCTCAGTTCACCACTGCCGGTTTGAGCAGCACGGAACCCGGGGGGATGACCACCCAGCCGGGAGCCAGTGCCTCGGGGCTGCTGGCGGCCGAGCTGACGCCGGTGGAGAGGTCGAGCACAGTGCCTGGGAGCAGGGGCAGTCCGTCAGGGCCGGGCCGGGGGCGGCCGTTCTCAGTTCTCTCGAGGGGTGTCTTGCGGCCCTCCATGCCCAGGGCCCTGGCCGGCCCCGACCCACGCCCCTTCTCCCCCTCGGCCTTGCCGCCAGCGGAACCAGCGAGGAGGGAGACCACGGGCAGGCCCAGTCCACCAGCCCCAAAGGGCGAGGGCAGCAGGGGGTTCTTGGCCAGGTTGAGGGGCAGGACAGGGCCCGGCAGCCCGGGGCCCAGGCTCCCCCCACCCCCACCGCCCCCGCCGTTGCCACAGGCCAGCGCGCTGAGGTCGAGAGGGCCCGAGGCCAGGGGCAGGGGCAGGCCGGGCAGGCCAGGGCCTCCGAAGAGGGCGGCAGGGTTGGGGATGATGATCTGGGCCCCGTTGACATAGGGGCCGCCGTCAGGGGCGGGCAGTGGTGGTTTGGGGGGTGGGCGCAGCTGCAGGAGCTCCTGCTGCTCGTGGGACACAAAGTGGCCGTGGGCCTTGATGTGCTTGCGCAGCGAGCTGGGGTCCGTGTAGCGCTTGTGGCAGCCAGGCATCTTGCAGTAGTAGGGCTTGTCCACGTAGTGGGTGCGCGTGTGCTTGAAGCGGTCGCTTGAGTTGGAGTAGCGCTTGCTGCAGCCCTCGTAGGGGCAGACGTAGGGCTTCTCGCCTGTGGGGTGGGCCCACGTCAGGGGGCTCTCTCACCTCCCGGCTGCCCCCACCCCAACCCCCCAGACCAGCAGCTCCCCGAGAGCAGCCTGGCGTGAGCCCTGACCCCAGGGCCCTCGAGAACTCAGCCTTGTCCCCCCCAGTTCAGCCGTGGCCTGGCCCCCTGCCCTTGGCCTCAGGTTCCTTGGCTGCAAATTGGGAGTAATGAGTAATTCAACAGAATGTTGATCTTGGAGATTCTATCAGTTCTAGAAAGCGCTTCAGGTAGGGCCTGGCCTAAGTGAGCACTGTGTGAACACTGGTCACTCTAGCTGGTCCTCGTTCAACAAATCGGCTCCAGATTTACTGAGCATCCACTACTGAGCAGAGCCACGAGCCACACGTGGCCTCTGGGTCCTCAAAATGGGACTGGTCCAAACCGAGGCCCTCCGAGTGTGACATGCCCACCGGCTCGCAGAGATGAAGAACCACGGTATCTCGTTACTAGTTGTTAAATATGGGAAAGATAATATTTGGACGTATTGGGTTCAGCCTAACGTACTACTACAGTTCATTTCACCTGCTTCTCTTTACCGCTCTCAACAGGGCGATTAGCCAATTGAAAGTGACACGTGCTGCTCACGTTCTATTTCTGCCGGCCAGCGTTGGCACAGTGCGTGCTAGGGCTCCGTCCTGCCATCCCAAAGCACGCAGCCCAGAGGGGGCGGCGCAGTTAAACCAACGCTGCTGACCACGTGCTGGGCATGTGACCCACCAGGAGGGCTCCCCAAGCAGGCGGCAGCTGAAAAGGAACTGCGTGCCTGGGCCGGCGGGAGCCCCTGCACCTTGGATGCTGGCCCACCCGGCTGCCCCACGCCCGGGGACGCTGGGCCTCCCTCCCCGGCCCCGCCGCTCCAGGCGCCCCTCACCTGTGTGAGACCGGTTGTGGATCTTGAGGTTCTCCAGGCGGGAGAAGCTCTTGCTGCAGGTGGGGCAGCGGTGCGGCTTCTCGTTGGTGTGCGTGCGGATGTGGATGAGCATCTTGTACCTGCTCCAGGGCGGGTGCCAGGGGCGCAGGTCAGCCCCTGCCCTCCTTGCCCTCCCACCCCACTCCCCAAGGCCCCGGGCTGGCCTCCCCCACCTGGCATTGAAGCCGCGGCCATGGCGGGCACAGCCCTCCCAGTGGCAGCAGTAGCCTGCGTCCTTCTCGGGCTTGACGTGGTAGTCGTTGACGTGATCCACCAGGTCTTGCAGGAGCTCGAAGAGCTGGTTACACTGCGGGGGGCCGAGTTCTGAGCCCACGTGGGGCCACCCCTCCCTGCCCCACACTCCACGCCACCCAGCCCCCACTCACCTTGGCCCAGCGACACACCAGCTGCTTGGGAAGGGGCAGCTCGGGCGAGAGGCACTTGTCCTTAGCGGGGGTAAGAAAGGAGGAGGTGGGCAGGTGCAGGGCGCCCCCAGAGCCCAGGGGCAGGAAGAACTGGAAGGAGCTGGGGACGCCGTCCAAATAGCGCAGTGGCTGGAAGTCCTGGGGCAAGAGGGCAAGCGGGGAGCTGGTCACTGCTAGGCAGGCAGGCTTGGACCCCCTCTGGCTCCTTCCCTCTCCCAAACCCTCGCCCCCTCCTCACCGGGGCGGTGGGCACTGGAGGCAGGTCCCCGTTGCCTGGGCGCTCGGGGGACAGTGAGCTGCTGCCGTTGGGGGAGTCCAGCCCTGATGGCGGTGACAAGCTGAGGTCCACCAGAGGAGCCGCCGAAAAGCGTCCCTCCACCTTCTCGGGGAACTTGGGGTTCAGCAGGAAGCCTGAGAGAGAGACATGACTCAGTGTGGGATCTAGGAGTCCCGGGGGGGCATCTGAACCCCACACCAGGACCCTGGAAGCAGCCCTGAACCACCCTGGGATTTCTGGGGGTCTGATGAACAGCTTGCAGTTGACAAGTGTGATGGTGTGATGCAAAAGACCTCACCCACCTCGCCTGACCTTACCGCCATGAGAGCCAGCCAGCAGGCAGATGATGAGGGAGGGGCACGCAACGTGAGGAAGAGAACAGGAACTCGAACCCAAGACCTCTTCCTGTCTCAGTATTCCCTTCTGTCAAAGGAGGGCTCTGGGCTGGGCTGGGCTGCTGCTGAGTGCCTCCCAGCTCAGAGGTCTACGTCTGGCTTCCAGGGCCCACGTGGAGCCAAGCAGAAGGGTCACCACCATGCCGGGCCTGCACTCCAGCATCCTCCGAGCCGCCCTTGCCCGTGGCCAGGCCGCAAGGCCCCCACGCCCAGGAGTTGATCCTGGGACCTTTGGTTTTGTCTTCTGATTCCATTTCCCCACCACTTCCCTACACGCCTCACTAGCCCCTCCAGATTCTTCCAGAGCCATCGATTTGAGCACCACCTCCACTGGGCCCTCGAGGGCAAAGCACACTTGCCTCCTCCCAGGGGTAGATGAACTGGGGAGAATCAGCGGACAAACAGGGAGCCCTGGAGGCCTGCGGTTATGTCCCAGGGGATCACCACTGAGATTGCCCCTGTTGCCATGACTCGGTCAGGGCTCAGATCTCGCCTATCCTGCCCATGGTGCAGTACCTGAGGGCGGGGAGCCTGGGGAGCCCGGGGTGGGGCTGTCGCCCACCAGGCCAAGCTCCCTGTGTAGAGCGCGGGGCCGGGCCACCCCCATCGTCCTCTCCCGCTTCTCTCTCGCCGCCCGGAGCTTGGTAATGCTCAACTTCAGGTCAAGCGGCTCGTCCAAAGAGTGCATGGTGATGGGGGGCTGGGATCAGAGGCCCAGGCTGGTCTTCAGGCAGGAACCTGGGGGGAGGATGAGAGCTGTGCTGTGACACTGTGACCCCAGGCTCCTCCTCGAGCAGCACCCATTAAAGGCTCTTCCCAGGCAGCGAGACCTCATGAGCGGCCCTGGCCAGCAGGTGTCATGGATAAAGCTAACTGTCCCCACAGAGGCTCCTTATCCACTTCCTCAGTCTTTTCTGGGAGGCAGAGCTCATGATCTCTATTTTGCCCTGAAACTGAGTTTTAGAGAAATTGCCTCAGGACGTGGAGCTAGGAAGCAGCAAAGCTACCAGGTCGGAGGCCAGATCTTCTCCCGAGCACTGGTCTGCTGAGCCCAGTCATTTCTGACAGAGGGGGAAGCCTTGCCCGGGACTCATGCCCAGTTTGATTCCAGAAGATTCTGGAATCAGGCCAGAAGAGCAAAGCATGTGTTCCGAGGTGGCGGGGCTCACAGAGTATGGCTCAGTCACAGGCTGCAGAGTGCCCGCTGAGCGCCAGGCCCCGTGCGAGCGACTGTACGAGGCAGACGCTCGCGCTCGCAAAGCCTGGGCCGGAGCCCCCTCACCCCCTCAGGTGGGGGCCCGGGTAGCCCTGCCTCCCCAGTGAGGCCTGGAGAGGCGCAGGCATTGGGGAGGCAGAGGGCCCCCGGCCACCTTCGCCGCCAGGGGGCAGCTGGGGACTGTGGCCAGGCCGTGTTCCTCAGATACCCCTTACACCTGGCCCGTGGGTGCCCCCAAGCACGTGGCCCAGAGCAGAGCCCTGCCCACCTGGGTGCACGCGGGAACAACACGGCCCCTCCTGGTGACCCAGCCCCAGCGTGGCTGAGCCGGGGCGGACAGGTCTGTTCGGCTTGGCCCCCCAGGCCCCGCGTGGGCCAGGGGCTCCCAGCCAGGGCAGTCCTTCAGAGCTCTGGCCCAGGCAGCAGGTGGGCGGGGACGGTGAGGGGTAGACTTGGGCCCCCTCCCTTCTTCCTCTGCCTGGGCAGGGGGCTGCCCTCTGCCTGACCCCCCACCCCCACAGTTAGGGCTGTCTGTCTGCGTGTCTGCCTGTCCCTCCACCTGTTTATTTTTAGACACTGGCCCAGTCCAAGCTCCCTGAAGCTCCCCAGTGCTGGGAGCCTGGGAGGGGAGGAAGGAAGTAAATATTTATGCTGATTAAGAATTCAGGAGCCAGGAAGGGCTGGTGGCCTGGTCCCTTGCTGGCCCCCCGCCACAGGTCTCCCCGCAGCCTCTACCCCCCACACACCCTGACCTTCCGGAGAAGGGGACCACGAGGCCAGCCTGCAACCGGGAGTTCGGACGGACCCTAACTCTCATTGGCAAGGCTGCCCCCGGAACATCCTTTGGCACCTGCCCACTCCCCCCAACACCAGGCCAGAGGAAGTTTGGGGAGGAGCCCAGGGCCCACGGGTGGCCTGTTCTTAAGACCCGCAGGGGACAGGACCTCAACCTATGAGTGGGGACACCCGAGGAGCCTCTCCCCCAGGGTGGGGCGCAGGCACAGCCACCCTCCTCCCAAGCGCAGGCCCAGTCCCCAGGGACACCCCCACCCCCCACTTCCTGCCCCTGGGTTCTGCCCAGGGAGGCAGGGGTTCATTCTGCTGGAAGCCAGAGCCAGCCCCAAGGCCCCGCCTCCCCTCTCCTAGGAAGGAGGAAGGAGCCGCCACAAAAGCCCACGGCTCCCAGCGCCCCCACCCCGGGCTGGCCCCGCCCCGAGTTCTGGCGCCCCACCCCCGGGGGGAAGACCGCCTGTGATCCCCCACTCCAGCTTTGACCTTGGCCAACCTCAAAGCGTGCCCTTGCACCCGCCACCCTACCCCGCCGGCAGCAGCCAGTTCTGGGCTCCCTGCTTTGCTCTTTGTTCCCAGCCGGGGGAGGCGGGGGCAGGTGAAAGCCAGGTTCACGCGCTCCTAAAAGCTCCCCGGCCTTCGGAGGCCCAGACAGGGGACAGGCCAGCCTGGAGCCTTGCGGGGTCGCTGTGAGCACCTCCGGAATCCCAGCCACGCCATCGCACGTACTGCCCGGCCAGCCATGGTGGGGAGTCCTGGGTCCCAGGGAGGACTGCGGTGCTCAGGGGGTGGGACGGCACCCCAGCCCCGGGGGAGGGTCCCTCCAGCTCCCTGCCAGCACCCCTAGCTTGCCCAGAGACTACAGACCCTTTACTTCACCAATGGGGAATCCCCATACCCCTGTTAGTTTCTCTCGAGATCTGGCCCGTTTCTTGTTTACTGCTTGGCTCAGTGGGGTGGGGGGTCCCCGAGGACTGGAGCCACGTCCGTTCCAGAGTCCCCTCGCGGAACCCAGGGCCGGGCACCCAGCAGGCGCTCACTAGGTGCGGCACAGTGTCCGGCGCGGGGGAGCGCGGACCGCTTGGGCGCCGTCGCTTCCCTCTAGGAGCCTTGCTGCGGAGCCGCCCCGTGCCTCAGTTTCCCCGCCAGTTAAACGGCCAGCAGTCTAGCGCCCTTCCCGTGCCCGGCTGTTGCGAGACCAGCGGAGCAGCGTCTCTCCCAAGTGCTCAGCACAGGGGCGACCCGGAGGCGCTGAACGCGACGCCCCCACCCCGCGAGGCTCCTCCGGCGGCAAAAGGAACTAATTAGAGCGGAGGGAGCGGGAGGAAGCGGCGGCGGCGCGGGAGGAAGCGCGCGGGGGCGGCCGCGGGACCACCGGGGCGGCGGGGGGAGGGAGACCCCGCCCGGTCTCCCCCGCTCCCCGGGGCGGGGGACACCCCGAGGGTGGGCCGGGCTGTCCCCTCCGGGGGCCCGCCCCCCGCCGGCCGCGCCACACAATGGCGGCTATTGTGCGCGGCCGCCCCGCCGCCCGCGTCGGCCCCCAGCTGCCGCGCCCCGCGCAGCGCCCGCGCCCGGGGCAGGTAGCGCGAGCCAGGCCTCCCCGCGCCCCCTCCAGCCCACCGCCCCGGCTGGGGGGCGCCCTGCGCGGCCCAGGGCGCTCGGGGAAATTGAGGCCCAGGTGGAACCCAAACCGGAAAGGAGGGCTGCCAGCTCCGAAAAGGGTCACGGGGTGGGGGGGGAGCTCATCAGCCATGAAACGCCTACCACGTGCCGGGCACCGGCCTTCCATGAATTCACTGAACCCTCTTAAACCCCTGTCGGGAGTAAATGCTGTCATTTTCCCTGTCGGTACGGCTGGGGAAACTGAGGCTGGAGGCCAGCAGCCCATGGGGGTGCTGACAGGAATTCCGCCTCTGGTTAAAGCCCCCTCTTCCCTGCTGGGGGGGAGCAGCTGGCTACCCGGGAGCCTGGAGAGGTGCTTGCTAGGGGTGCAGCACCCCACTCTGAGTGGGGTCTCTTTAGCAGATGCAGAGTGAGGTCAGGGTCCTCTAAAATGGGGGCTCCCTCCCCGCCCTCCCCACAACAGCCGGACAACTGCTGTCAAGGGCAATGCGAGGGACCCCCTTGTTCCCGGGGTTGCCCTGAAACTGCCCCTCTGGTCAGCTGTGGCCCTTCAGCCTAGGCCCTGGGGACAGGGGCCCAAGAGGCAGCTCTTAAAAGCTCATGTGGCAGTCGTGGATGGTGGGGATGGGAGCCCAGCATTGTAAATGTCATTAATGCCACTAACTTGGACACTTAGAAATGGTTAAAATGTTAAATTTTATGGTCTGCATACATGTTACCACAATAAAGCAATTTTTTAAAAGTCCACATGGCTTTCTTGACATCAAAAGGAAAGGGGAAGAGAGTCCCCGGCCTCCCCTGCTCCATGTGCATCCCAGTGGCTGGTGGCTGGCTCTACAGGTGGGGAAACTGAAGACCAGAGGGGCAGGTGGCTGCCCCAGGTTGCACAAGTGGGTAGCAGGTCGGGGACCAGAAGCCACGGGCAGATGTAAGGGTGATGGCGGGACTGTCAGTTGTCCATAGTCCCACGACGTGCCAGCGCCTGGTTGAGCCACTCCCTCACTGAGGGAGGCGCTGTTTCATGCCATTACAGATGCGAAAACTGAGGCTCAGGGGGATTGCGTGACTGGTCCAAGATCACGCAGCTGGCCTGGGGCAGGGCTGGGTTTCCAGCCCAGGTGGCGAGTCCAGAGGCCAGTTCACCATTAACCCCTCCCGTCCACGCGGCCTTGGGCAGGGGCTCAGGTCTGGCGTCGCCCCCCCTGCCCAGGGGCTTGCAGGGACTAGAAGCAGAGTCTAGCAGGGGCAGCAGGCAGTGGGTGGGCGCTGGGGAGGGGGCGGGCGGGAGGCTTGGATTGCTGAGGACAGCGATGCTGCCAAAGCAAACGGCCCCACAGCCCCGCATTCCTGGGAACGGGCTGCGGCTCCAGCTTGGGCCAAGAGCTCCACCCTCCTGGGCGGCCCAGCGGCGGGGCTGGGGGCAGGGGTGAGGCCCGCGGGGGCCCAGGCAGCCTCGGCGTCTCGGGGCCCAGCTTCCGGCGCAGGCCGCCGAGTGGTTCCCTCCTGGCTCTGCCGCTTCCTGCCGGTGCGGCCTGGGGCAGGTCACCTCCTGCTCTGAGCCTCAGGGTCCTCCTCCCTGAGACGGGAGATAATAACAGCCATGGCACCCACACCGGGTTGGGGAAGCAGTCAGAGAAACAACGCACAGCCTGGCCTGCCTTCCTGCCTCCCATCAGGAGGTCACGTTCAGCACCTAGAACAGTGCCCCGCGCAGAGTAGGTGCTGCATGGAGCTTGTGCCGACTGTCCCCGCGGCGGAGACCCCCGCCTCTGGCCGGGCCCCGAGCTGTGCAGACAGGCAGCGCGAAGCTGGCCTTGCCCTCTTTGCCCACAGACACCGCAGGCTCCCTCAGAACGGGGACAGCCTGGCCTTCCCGACTCTGCCGGCCAGTCCTGGACTTGAGACAAGCCTGTGCCCCTCATAGAGCCTGGAGTGACCTTCTAGAACCCGACACCAGCACAGAAAGTGCTGGGAGGCCCAAGAGAGGGTCCAAGGAAAGAGGGGCACAGGGAGATGGCTGCTGAGGGGCAGAGGAGGGGCAGACAGCAGGCAGCACTTCCAGGAAGAGTGAGCTTCACCCTCCCTGGGAGCCTCTCGCTCAGCAGGTGGGCCCCTCCCCCAGTCCAAGATGGGCACTGAGCTGGCACCCGGGGCCTTCCCGGGCGGGCCCCACCCAAGCGGGGTGCAGGGGCCCCGGGTGACCCAGCCCGGGTGGAATTCTCTGCTCTCCACCCCAGGGGCTGAGCAGCACCTGGTGGGTGGAGGAGGGGGTTATTCCAGGGGCCTTGCTCAGGAGCCAAGAGCCACCTGGTTTGTGTCCCCTGGGTCGACTCTGCTAGTGGGGCCCCAGGTGGGCCACCAATGCTTTCTCTTAGAGCCTTGGCCACCTCATTGGTAACACGGGATAATGGGCCCAGCTCAGATCTGGGGCATCACTCCGGGCGAGCCTGGCCCGGTGCCTGGCACACAGAAAGTGCCAGCAATTGGTAGTCCTAAGGGCTGTTGTTCCAGGCCCCTCCTGGGGGTGCCCCACACAGTAACTGGGCCTGCCAAGGTCACCCAGATAGTTGAAGGCAGAGCTGAAGCCGGGAGGCCAGCGGCTGGCTCCCCCCATGGCCCTCGCCAACCCTGGCTCCCTGGAGATGCTGCGGCTGCACTTCCAAGCCCAGTGCCAGCGGGGTGACACCAGGCTCCGGGGAGCAGCTCACGCGTGTGCCCAGCACACACGTGCACACTCATGCAGACACACAGCTGCAGGGGCCGGCCTAGCACAGAGGCCTCCCTTCGTCCTGGTGGCTCTGGTCCCCACTGCGGCCCCCGCCCCCTGCTGCCTGCCTGCAGCCACCTTTGCACAACTATGTCTGGTATTTTCCTGTCTGCCCAGCTTCGGGGGCGGGGGGGGGGGGGCTGTGCATGGGGCCATGAGCACTGCCTGCACCTGGGCCTCAGCCAGAGGCGAGCCCGCCAAGCAGCCCCCACGCTCCACCCGCCCGGGCTGGGAGGGGAGGGAAGAGCTGGGCCCAGGCCGCCCAAATCCCTGGGAGGGGCCGGCACTGGGGGAGCCAGACAGGGACACACGCCCAGCACAGTCCAGCAGAGGTGGCCCAGGCTGTGTGGGGAGGAGCGGGCCCTCCGCCAAGGGAGCACTCTGGGGCCAACAGAGGCATCGACCAAGGTCCCACAGGCCGTGGAGGGCACCCACGGCCCCCAGACATTCAGGCACATGCATGCCATACCTGTGCACAAATGGCCCAGGACCCAGCAGCTCTCACTTAAGGGTGGAGGTGGGTGTGAGTCCCAGTGGCCCCCAGTACCTCCCATGTCCTGGGGGCCCGTGCCCATTGCCCACCTTCCCCACCTCCCTGGGCCCATGCCCCAGGCCCTGCATAAATAGCACCTGCCAAGAGCAGGAGGGGGGCAAGGCAGGCTCTGGACTTTGGCCCTTCCTTCCCTGCCTCCAGATCCACTCACCCATTTATTCGTTCCGGGGGCCACTGGCTGAATTAGACAGAACCCCGACCCTCAAGGGGTCCAGACCAGGATGGGGAAACACGGTGGGTGAAGCAGTAGTGGCAGGCAGTGGGCTGCTCCTGGGGAGTGTTGGGGGGCAGATCCAACGTAGCCACATGGACATGGAAGGAAGAGCCTCCAAGAGGAGGGAGCCGCGAGTCCGGACAAGCACTGCGGCCCTCCCCTCCCCCTCGGCAGCCTGTTCATCCCCCAACCCTGTGAACCAGGTACCAGTATCCCCATTCTCCAGATGGGTAAACTGAGGCTCCGAGCAGTCCAGTCACCTGCCACATTCACAGAGCTCCTAGTGGCACTGCTGGGATGCACCTCCAGGCAACCAGACTCCAAAGCCCACACTTTCCTAGCCTGGCCCCAGTTCCACAGAGGCCTGGAGGTGTGGTCTTTCAGGAGAGGATTAGGGAGAGGGGAGAGACCCAAGAGAGAGGCTGGGCCAGGACCTGGGGGGGCACTGGAGAGCCATGGCGTGTTCCACACAGAAGACAGCACCATCTTCCTTCTCAGCCCAGAGCCTCCCACCCTAGGCTCCCCCTCAGCACCTCCCTTTTCAGAATCCCGCGAGCCTGACGCTCACCTCTGGGGTGCCCATTCCTGCTTGACAACCTTCTACACCCCCCCACCCCCTCCTCCAGCAAGTCTTCCCTGATTTGCTCTCTCCAACCCTCAGCCTCTTACAGCTGCCTGAGAGCCTCCCCTGAGCAGAGGATCTGCTCTGGTTCCCACCCCCCTGGGGGCAGGGCCCTAGCCCAGCCATTGGCCCCAGCTGCCTGCTGCCCTCCCGAGTCCACCTCCTCAAGAATGTGTGTCCCCTCCTCAATTAGAGGTGGAGTGGGCATCACTGGCCCAGAATCCTCAGGATTGGGGAATGAATGATGGACTACAGTGGACTTACTGGTGTTCTATTATAGACTTACTGTGATTCTAGCAATGGAAGAACTTTCATCATTGATGTGGAGGCAGTGGCCACTGGAGGCTCTGAGGTTGGGGGAGGGAAAACAGGTATAATACGGGGGCATTTTCGGGACTTGGGAATTGTCCTGAATGACACCGCAACGACAGATGAAAGCCATTATATATCCTGCCGTAACCTACAGCATTGAGTGGGGGAGAGTGTAAACTACAATGTCAACTATAGTCCATGCTTAGTGGCAATGCTTCATCAATTGCAATGCATGGACCACACTAATGAAGAATGTTGTTAATGGGGGCAAATGTGGGAGGTGTGGGGAGCAGGGCATATGGGAATCCCCTATATTTTTTATGTAACATTTATGTAATCTAAATATCTAAAAAAAAAAAAAAAGAATGTGTCACTGACACCACCAACGCTCCCCAGCTCTTGAGCAGGTCCTGGGCGCTCAGCATTTTATGCGCTGGCTCTCGGACCCTGGCCCCCTGGCCTTCAGAGCCTCTCACCAGGAAGGGGGCCTGGGCAGGCTCTGAGCCCGCTGGAGGAGAGGGCCCCACTGAGTAGAACACAAGCTCATTTCCCAGGGCCCCCAGATCCCAGCCCCTCCCTCCATCAGAGGAGACCACCACCAACGTGCTAAGTCAGAAAACGGCCCACCCCTGACTCGTTGAGTGCTACAGGGCCTTGGTTTCCCCATATGTGAAAGGAGGGGGCAGGCCTGGGATGAACTGGAGCCCAAACATCTTGAGAGTTCCCCTCATGTAACATCAATACCCGTGCCTTTGGCTGTCTCCAGACACTTAGTACTCAAGGAATGTTTGCTGAGTGAATGAGTGAGTGGGAGAAGAAATGAAGCCATCTGTTGTACCCACCACACCTGTGAGATGGGTAGGTCTAGAGGCACTTGGGGTCCACAGAGGGAAGTGGCATGCCCAAGGGCGAGGGTTCTGGCAGGGCACACCTGGACATGGCAGGGGACGGCTAGAAGGGCCCGGAGGCCACGGCTTTGCCTCCTGCCACGCCCCACCCAGCCCTGGCACTGCGCCCCAGAGCAGCCGGGCAAGACCAGGCCCAGCAGGGGCACCGCACAGACTCTGGACTCACTCCCACGCCCTCCTTCCCACCACCCCGCTCCTCCCCCGCTCACCCACTCTGGGCAGCAAAGCAAGTCCAGAAACGGGGGCAGCATCCAAACCCATCGATGTTCTTTTCCTTCCAGAGGGAAACGCCCACTGGGCAGGGCCCTGCCAGGCCTGGCCAGCTCCAGGCCCTTGGGGCCAAGCAGAGGAACCACTGGGTGTCCTGGGGGGCGGGGGGACTGCTGGAAGCCGGGGCCTGGATGAGGGCGGTGCTGGCAGGCAGACAACCAGCGGCACTGGGACTGGGGGTAGGTGGGGAAAGGGAGGAAAACTCTAGAACAGAGGGGACAAGGGCTCCACAACCTTTGGATAGGAGGGGGGCTCACAGCCTGAGATGGGTCAGCCTGGAAGTGTGAGGATGGAGTTGGGGGTGGTCTGGACAAAAGAGGGCGTGGCCCAAGAGAGCACCTGGCTTAGACAGGAAGGGACTTGCCAGGCAAACCCAGGTGGACCATGGGGGGAAGGGAGGGAGGCCTCCACGGGACACATCTGCCCCCACGTCACGCCCTCGCATGATGGGGGTGGGGGTAGAGGAGTGGAGGTGGGGGGGACTCCAGGCTGAAATGGCATTTCAGGGGCAAGGGCCAGACAGCCCTAGGCTCCGGGACCCCCAGTCCCTCTCTGACCCTCGGGCCAAGCCCCCAATCTCTCTGAGCCTCAGCCTCCCCTTCCTGGGGGTCCAAATGCGGGTCCCGGCCCAGGAGTGCACTCTGCACGCAGTGGAGCCCCTCCGCAGCCCGGCACAATTGTCTTCCGGAGCCTCCCAGCCCGGGGCTGACTCAGTCTGCTGGGCAGAAACGTCTCCTGGGGCCTCCGCAGGCTCCCCACCCGCCCTTGGCCCCGAATGGAGGAGGGGGCCAGGGCCCGGCGTGCGTCCCCTCCCCGGGCAGCCATCTGCCGAGCGGGAGTGCATGTGCACACACATGGCACACTCGCACGCCAGACCCGGCTGTGGGAGGGGCTACCTGGCCTCCCAGGCAGCAGAGACAAAGGGCGGAGGCCTCCCAAGCTGCCCCTGCAGACCCCACCCTCCAAGGCGCTCAGCCTCGGAGGCCCAGCCCCGAGCAGGGGCGTCTGGAGCAGATGGGAAGGCCCCCCCTGCTTAGCCCTCTCCACTGCCACTGGTCTCACTTCCCATCTCCGCGCCCCCCAGCCTGGTCACCAGCTAACCAGAACTCCCCATGCTAGCTGGGAGGGGGCAGTGGAAGACCAGAGCCCCCCATGCCTGCACGCCCTGGGGGAGCTGAGAGGGGAGGGCTCAGCCGGACTACAGAGAGAAGGGACCTCTTACTCCACCCAGGTCAGACCTTTGGGGCTCCCTGGGGACCGGCTATGTGGAAGGCTGCCAGAGCTGCCCTGCCCCCTCAGCCTGGGAGGGTCCCCAAGCCCCAGGGCCCGGATGGGGTGGGGGGCCAGGGCTTGGCCTCCTGCAGACCTGGGCCCGGCCTCATGTGCGACCTCCCCTCCCCCAGAGGGCTCTGGGGCCCAGGCCAGGGGGCTGGGTGAGCTCCAGGGAGAGTGGTCACCCACTCCCCCAAGAGTGGAGTCTCCTTCTCACCCCAGGCCCACCAGCCTAGCAGGCCCAGAGGCCCATCTGCCCTCTCCCAGCCGCAGCCTCCCCATCTTTCAACTAGGGATGGATGGCTCTGCCCCAGAATGTCACTGTGGCCTGCCAGGGCCACTGGAAGGCATCTGGGTAGATCTGCTTTATCCAGGGGGTAGTCAGGAGTTCCCGCCCACCCCACCCCACCCCACCCCACCCCACGGCGCTCCTCACTGGGGACTAAGGCTGGAGAGACAGCTGGGGCTCCGAGTACTTAGTGGGCATCAGGAGAGGAGGCCCCTGCCTCTGACCCCCACCCTACCCCAGCATGTCCCGGGACCAAAGCACAGCCCCAAACCCTGCTTAGGGAAGCACTAGGGGTGCCCAGGCCCTGCCCAGGCACACACCTGGATGAGGACTCAAAGGGGTGACACAGAGGCAGCCACCTCAGGGGCTGCTGGGGCACAGGTGACCCAAGGGTGCTGCCAGGCCTGTGGCCCCACGCCCGTCCCCGCCCATCCTAGGTTCTCAGGGAGGTGGACACCCAGACGCGCTCTGGTCTCCCTGTCTCTGGGGCCCTTTCACGCCCCTGGGTGGAGTGGGGGGCAAAGCAGACAGTGGTGACAATCAGACACCATTGGGCAGGGGTCCAGAGCCCCACCCAGCAGCCAGGGGAGGGTCCTGGGCACCCCACCCTGCCAGCCAGGACAACCTCCACCCCGCCAGAAGGTGCTTATCTGAGCAGAGAGAGGACCCCACACACACACCTTCCAGGTCTTGGTCATCTGTTGTGAAATATGAAATGCAAGTGATCAGAGGGTCCAGGGGTACAGGAGAGGCGGCCCCCATCCCGCCTCCCCCCTCGTGGAGTTCCTCCACTGCGGCACCAGGAACCTGTGGAGAGCTCCTGAGCAGGGGTCTCCCCTTTGCCAAGCACCCCCTACCTCTCGGGCCCCGCAGGCCCCCCAGCTGCCCCCCAGCCCTAGCTGTCACCTCCCCCCCTCAGCATGGGATTGCCCCAACCCTGCCCAGCACCGTCCTCCTCCCCCTCGCCCAAGTGGGAAATTCGGATTCCAGGCGAGTCGTGGTGGATGGAAATGCACATGGGAAAATTGTCAGAAAAACACATTCTTCCCTCCATACTGCAGCTCAAACCCAGAGAGCATTAGGTGGCAAGAAGACACTCCCACCGCCCCGGGCCAAGGCCAGGCCAGGCCAGGAGGGTGGAGGGGGGCTGTGGGGCCGGGTGCTGGGTGGAGGGGTGCAGGCCTCCCTCCAGACCCAGAGGAGGGGCCCTGGCAGACCTTTGTCTTCCTCTAGGCCATTTGCCCCCCCCACCCCGCCTTGTGCTCCCCCCGAGGGGAGCCGAGGCCAGGAAGAAATCTCTGTGGCGAGCCGTTTGCAGCTGGGCTTTTTAGAAGCAACAAAAGCTTTGGGGGGACGCCGTTCACACGGATGTTTAAAATGAGGTTTTTGGATCATCTGCGGCATCCAGTTATTCATACCAGCTCCACCCACGGATAATTGAGAGTTGGCTTTTTGTTGGCCTCACACACACCCCCGCCATGCCCCAGCCCCCCAGTCTTCTCCTAGACTCTGGGGCTCACAAGGCTCACCTTGTCTGACCCCTTGGCTTTACAGATGAGGAAACTGAGGCGTGGAGAGGGGAGGCCCTCGGCCCCAGGCCCCCAAGCCCAGACCAGAGCCCAGGACATTGAGATTCTCACCCGCCCTCCAGGCTGTGGCTCAGCTCCAGCAAATCCCCCAAAGCCACTGCCCCCAAAAGCAGTGCTGCCTGGAAGTGGGGTGACTCACTGTCTGACTTCCGGGGGCACCCCATGCCCACTGGTGAGAGAGGGACTGGCAGGTGTCCCTGAATAGACAGCCAGGATCACGGGGAGGCCCCCCAGGGGGCCTGGGCCAGGGTCACTCAGGGGCCAAAGAGCCCCAGCTGGAGGGATTTAACACCAAGGGTCAAAGGTCACAGACACGGGGAAGGGCAGGCAGGCATGGGGGGTCAGAGGGTCAGCGCTAATGGCAGCTCCGGAAAGGAGGGGGAGGGGAGGGGGCAAAGGAAAACAGGGCTGCTTCCAAGGGGTCCCCACCCCCCAGAAACAGGGCCTCAGGCCCCCTGGCTGAGGACAGGGCCAAGCTGAGCCGGGTGGGAGTGGGTGGTGAAATGGGCTGGGCTGGCGCTCGCCAGGGGTGTCCAGGGAGGGGCCCCCCAGGCGCAGCCCCTCCCCCAGCGCAGGGCAGGGCCAGCTGGGAGGCCCAGGCTGGGCCCAGACAGGAGGGGGAGCAGAGGGGGAAGCGCCGAGGTCATGGGGAGGGATGTGCAGGCAGGGCTGGAACAGCTGTGGTGCTGTGGCTCCCGAGTGGCGCTTGGGGGGCGGAGGGGGCCGGGGTCTCCTCTTCCCGGAGCTGGAGGGGGTGCACCGAGGAGGGTCGCCACCGAGCGGATCTTCTCCGGTCTCCCAGGCTGTCTTCCCCAGCTGCCCGCTAAGCCCCACCCCACCCCCATGCCGGGACCAGGCCTGGGAACCCTGGGCGGCTCCCCTACACCCCGGCTGGTGTGGCAGCCCTGGAGGACCCGGCTCAGGCCCCGGCCTCGCCCAAGCACCATGGGAGCCCGGGCCTTGGCCAGGTCCCCGGCTGGCCTGGCTGCCCCCTCGGTGTCAAGCGTTCCCTCCAGAGCCAAGATCCTGGGCTGTGATGGCTGGGGGCCCAGGGCTCCTCCCAGCATCCCTTCCCGCTTCCCAGGCCCCAGGGCAGGGCCGGAGCTCCCAGCAAAGCTCCCTGCCCGGCCCCCGCCGGCCCTGCCGCCCGGCCCTCCTGGGCAGGCTGCACGCTGCGCCGAGGACCTGGCTGGGCAGGGCAGCGCGCCCAGGCCTCCAGGTGCCAGCCTGGATTCCAGCCCCAGGGGGCCGCCGGGGGGAGGCCCAGGCAGCTCCCTCCCCGGGGATGCACCTGCCTCGCCCCCTCCCTCCTGACCCTCCCCAGGCCGCTCTGGATGCCCCTGCCCGCTCCCACCAAGCCGGCAGGGGAGGCACAAGTGCTGGACGAGAGTCCTGGCGCGGCAGCGCCCCTGCCCTGACCCCCGGGGGACGGCCCCTCCCAGCCCCAAGGAAAGGCCGGGGCTGGCCAGGGGAGCGGCGGGCAGACTTGCGGGGACAGGGAGGGGACCCCTTCCAGCCCCTTCCTAGAAGCTGCCGCGGCCCCCGACAACTTGGTGCCCAGGCTCGGGTGCCCTCCGGGGGGCCGGGGGCCTCCTCGCCCCAAAGCGCGCCCCCACCGCGGCGGCCCAACTTCCCCGCCGAAGTTTGCGCCTGGCCCGGGCCGGGCCGCGGCTCCGGCCTGCGGCCGGCGGGAGGGAAGCGGGGAGGAGACAGGCAGAGCCGGGGGGACGCGGCCGGGGAGCCGGCGAGGGAGCGAGCGCGCGGGCCCGCGAGGGAGCGAGCGAGCGCCGGGGCCTCGGCGAGGGCTCACAATGGCCCGGGGCGACGCGCGGACGCCGGCGGGGGAGAGGCGACCCCCGGGGCCCGCGGTCCCAGCGCGCGTCGCCCCCACCCCCGCCCGGCTCCTGTCCCCACGTCCCCACGGCGCGACGCCCGGGGGCTTCCTACCTCGGCGGCGGGGGCGGTCAGGCTCCGGGCTGCGGGCTCCGGCGGTCGGGGGGCTGCGGGGAGCAGGCGCGGGGGAGGGGGCCGGGGCGGGCGGGGGCCGGGGCGCGAGGCTCACGGGGCGCGGGCTCCCCTGGCACGGCCGCCCGGCGCCCGGCCGCTCCGCCACATCTGCAGCTGGGGCAGGGAAGGTGGCCGCGGCGGCCCGGCCGTGCGGGGATGTCTTAGGGAGGGAGGGAGGGAGGGAGGGAGGAGGCAGGCGGCGGGGGGAGGGCCCGGCGGGCCGGGAGGAGGAGGAGGAGGGGCGCGGGGGGCGGCCTCCCTCCCTCGCTCGCTCCCTCCCTCGCAGCAAACCCCTCTCGCCGCCGCGGCCCCAGGCCCGGGGCGCCAGCTGCCAGGCGGGGCGTGCGCGTCGAGGGGAGGGGGCGGCCGCGAGCCGGAGCGGGGCCGGGGGCGGGGGGAGAGGGAGGGCGGCGGGAGCGGGCACCGGCAGGGAGGGGTGCTGGGCCGCGGTGGAGCCGCGCGCGTCCTCCTCGGCCCCATCCTGGCCCCCCCGCGGCCCCGCCCCCGGCCCGAGGGCAGCGCTAGGACACGGCCCGGAGGTGGCCTGGGGGGTGGCGCGTGGGGGGGGGACGTCCCGCCTTCGGGGAAGCCCGCAGAGGGGGGCGGGCACCCGGGCCCAGAGGAAAAGCCCCGAAGACCGGGAAGATGGAGGAGGTCGCAGCGGCCGAGGGGGCGGAGGCCCCTCGCCTCCCTCCCGCGGGGTCACCTTGGCCAGGCCCCCCGCGGCCGGAAAGCCTGTCCGCGGGCCCTGGCTTCTCCCGCCAGCCCAGCTCCGGGAACGCGCGGGCAGCGCCGGGCGGGCAGAGTCCCCAGCTGCGGATTCCGGGCCGCGCAAACGCGGGTTCGAGGCCCGGCGCGGCCTCTCCCTCGGCCTCAGTTTCCTTAGCCGGGGAGCAAGGACGAGGGCCGTCCCGGAGCAGTCGGGCTTGGGTCCCAGCACTTGCGACCACCGGAGCCCGCCGGGACCCTCCGCGCCAGCGCGGAGCCTGCGGTTAGGAAATGGGCGAGAAAGCCCCGTGTCGGGCAGGCCGCGTTGTCCCTCGCCTCCGGGTGCTGAGCCGCGGACCCGCGATCCGCGGTGTGTTTTGTTTGGGCCAACCCGGACCCCCGCCCGGCTCTGTTCTCGCTGCTGCAGGTCGTGGCCCCAAAACAAGCCCCCTGCCTGCCGGGCGGCCCCGCGCTTCGCAGGTGGCCTGGAGGAGCCGGCGAAGGCGCTTTGGAAGAGCATCCCCTGTCGGCGAGGCGCCTGGCTCCCATCGTAATCCGGCCCTTAAGGCTATGTTGGATGCCGCGGTGCCCAGGTCGTGACCACGCGGCATTCCCGGTGCCCGGGACAGCCCTCGGCACATAGTAGGTGCTCGTGACACGGGGCGTGGACACCCGGTAAGTGCGCCTGGCCTGTCGAGGGACACATGAAAGTGGTTTAGAATGACCCAGAAGGTGGCGATTTGGAGGCGACCTGTCCCCAGCCCCCACGCCACCCCGGACTCCCGAGAGTGGACAATGTGGAGCGTGGCCGAGTTAAACACGAGCCGGCAGGCCCCGGGGAAGCCGGCCTCGGGCCCCAGCGTCTTCCAGGAGGGAGCTGCAGAGGGCCGACTCTGCGGTCGGCGGACCAGCCCCGGCGCCGCGAGGGGCGGAGGCCGAGGGCCGCAGAGCGCCCCCTCCCGGCGCCGGGAGTCGCTGCGGCCCAGCCCTCCCGTGGTCTGATCGCGGCCGGGCAGGACTCCAGCCGCGGGAGTCCAGGTGCAGGGGTGGAATGCACACGGGGGATTAGTTTAACATCTGTCGGCAGAAGCGCTTACCGAGTGCTTGCAGGATGCCGAGCACTGTGCAAGAGCCCCAGCCAATGGCGGACAGCCCCTCAAGGGTTTTACAATCCCGTCGGGCAGATGGACCTGAATCAAGTGACCAGGAAGTCTGACGACCCCGCCATGTGGAGGGCCCGGTCTTAAGAAACTCCCCCTCTGCGGACCTTTCTCAGAGCTTGTTTTTCTACACACACCCCTCTTCACGGACACATTGCTCCAAGGGGAGGTGGTCAAGGGACCCCTGACCCATGCCTTCCACCCCCTTGGGATGGCCTCTCTGGGATGGTGAATGATCGTATCTGCCTGCTGAGGTGGAGGTGAGGACTAAGTGAGTTTCACTCCCATTACATGTCAGCCATCACCACCGTGTGTCAGTGTGGCCCTCGGCCTGCGGGTTCCAGGGCCCACCTGCTGCGCGCTCAGCTGCCAGTCAACCCCTAAATTCGCCTGTTTGGCTTCTGAATATCCACAAGTGTGAAGAACTCTATGATCTTGGTGTGGCTGATCCACCCAGAGACTCCCAATTCTCAGAAGAAAGTCAAGCAACCGACACTTTCGTTGTATTTGCAAGGTCCCTGCAGGTGGGTCTGATTTCCACTCCCATTGTACAGAGGAGGAAACTGAGGCACAGAGAGGTTATGTAACTTGGCGGAGGTTTTACAAGCCAGGAGGAGGCACGGCCCAGATTGCAATCGCTGTGGGGCTAACTGGCTCTAAGCCGCCAGGGGCATCAGATAACTATAACTGGCAGGGTGGGGGTGAGGGAGGGCCGGGGCTTCCTCCTTCTCAGCCACAGGGGGTGAGGAGGGGTGCTTCCCCCCCAGACACCACACCGGGCTTCCTCCCTCCACCCCAAGGCTCCTCTGCTACCAGCTCTGTTCCCATGAACTGTGGACTCCAAAGAGTAAAGAGAAGCACTTTCTCGTTGTCACTCCCCACCCCTGGCTGCATGAGGCCTGGCAATGCTTCATAAATACTGCTGATTGATCTGTTGTTGGGGCCGAACCCTGTCCCCCGAGTCTCCATCAATACGCATTCATGGAACATGTCCACTCATCCAACAGATGTGCCTGAAGCGCTCGTTATGGGTGTAATGGCTGAGGGCCCACTGTGCACCTGGCTAAGGCACTGACTCCACCCGCCCACTTCAAGGAGCTCCCTCCGTCTGGCCGGGACCCCTCACCTGCTCGGACCTCGAGGGCACGCAGCCTTCTCATCCACACACACACCTGCCCACAGGAAGGAGCGCACCCAGCACAGCGTAGGTGCTAAGTAAATGGCTTTTAAGTTTACACGCGGTGCTAGGCCCAGGTATAAGCAAGATTTCTCTCCTTCCTTCCAACCCCTTAACCTACTCAAGTAGCTCAGATGGAATAATTATACAAGACAACCTAAAGAAGCACTGCAGGCATGGGAGAGAACACAGAAACCAGGACCCCCCACTCTGGTCCTTGGCCTTGGCCAAGCCATCCAACCTCTCTGAGCCTCAGTTTCCCCATCTGTGAAAGGGCAGTCCTCAGAGTGCCTGTCGCGGGACTGTATGTCTCAGTGGACGCAGCACACAAAGGGCTTCCACCCAGCACCTGGCGCGGAGGAAGGGCGCGACAAGGGCAGCTAGTATTGTTATTAATGAAGACTGCAACCCTCTGTGCGGACCCAGCACCCCGGGAGGAGTGATGGAGGCAGCGAGGTCAGGGTGGCTTAGTGCCTGGCGCCGGCCTGCCCTGCCTGCAGGGCAGGGCCCTGGCGGCTCCACAGGCCTGCTCCCGTGGAAAGGACCTGAGGCCCACCTGGGCCAGGGTTTCCCACCCAGCACCACCTGCCAGCACTGGCCCAGGGCCAAGCGTGCCCGGGAGGCGCAGGGGCGAGGGCCGGGCTGGCTCCATTCAGATTTTGGTACCCCTCCCTGCAGGGCTCTCTTGACCTCCAGGAAACCTGTTCTGGGGCTTGAAATGCACAGCTGTTGGGGCCCCAGGCTCCCGGGTGGGGGTGGGGATCCAGGGCTGGGGGGTGACATCAGAGGTGGGGAAACCCACAGTGGTTGCTCTGTCCCTTAGAAGAGCCCCCAGGCTTCTGCATCAGGGCTAGCTTCTGGAACATGCTGCCGGGGCAGGCTGGAGCCTAGAAGGGCCCCTGCTTGGCTTGGGGGAATGCTCTGCTGTCCCCATTTGACATTCGTACTCCTTTTGAACACGGGGCCCTACATTTTCATTTTGCACTGCCCCCCACCCCCCAAATAATGCAGCTGGTCCTGCCTTCATGCTTTGGTATTCCCCAATGGGTAGCTTCTCCCTGGAATCCGGGGCCTTCAGACCCACCCCTCAGCCAGTCCCAGCCAGCCAAGAATGCCTTAGGGAAGCCCCCTTCCCTGAAGGGGAAAGGAAATTTCAGGCCTGAGTTCCAGTCCCTGCACTGCAACTTGGGGGCTGTGTGACCTCGGGCAAGGCACTCAACTCTTCTGAGCTTCTGAGTATGATCCAAGTATACTTGCCTCAGCTGGATTGTCGTGAGGGTTAAAGGGGGGGTAGTGCCTACGAAGGGCACAGTGCCTGCCACGGAATTGGCGCTAAGTTACAACTATGATTTCCTTTTAAAGGTCTTTTGGAAGGAGAGGGGTCTGCCCCCCACCCCGAGGGACGTGCCCCCTGGGGGAGGAGCCGGTCCTCCTCGGCCCTGCCCTCCGTGTCTTCCGAGAGAGGAGACCCCCCCCCCTCCAGGGCAGGGACGAGGGGGCGGAGGAGCGGGAGCGACACATTTTTGAGTCGTGACCAAGTGGAAACTCCCTCCCCGAGGCGGAAGCCGGGGGCGCCCCTCTGGGGCCCGAGCCTCAGCCGGGGCGGAATCCGAGGCCCGCAGGCGGGGCGCCCCCGGAGGCCAGGGCCCCGCCCCTCAGCCGCCTCATGAATATGAATGAGCGGGCGGGGACCAGCGCGCGGAGCGGAAGTGTGAGGCGGCCCGGCCCGGCTGGCCCCGCCCCCGCCTCGCGGCCCGAGGGCGTGGCCTGCCGCGACGCCCCGCCCCGCCCCGCCCGCCCC
>JAQZBX010015084.1:0-37918 GCA_029593785.1 Cabassous unicinctus
ATAGACAAAATAATTCTAAATTTGTATTCACATATTATCATGGCTTAAAAATATATAATGCCTAACATGTTATATGAAAAAGTATAACTTAAAATATCCAAAATCATACCTGGATATGTAAAAACAATTCAACCAGTGTAATCATCAGGACACAGCCATTAGGACAGGTGTAAAAGTTTTGAAAAATATAGCTGACTAATCCCTAATGGTGTAGAAAGTGAATTCAAGTGTATGCTGAGTAGTTTGAAATAAAAAAGTGTGTGTTGCCTAATCACAGCTGAATTAAACTGGAAATCAATGACACAAAGGTACATAGCACTGCTAAGAAACATGTAGAGACTTTCTGCTTTCCTAACATGATAAAAATCACCCACCTATACCATGATTGTGAAGATTGAACATTTATTGTAGTGCTTCCTAATACATATGCACTTTGTGCCAAGTACTAGTCTAAATGGTTACACATTCCATTTAGTCCTAACCTCAATAGTACATTGTTAATGTGCTAACATATTGAGTTACTGAGTCATCAGAGATAAAGCAATGTGATGGCAAACATCCAGCTCACAGGCCACTGTGCTGGGCTTTGGCACCAGTCTCATTTATGCTTTGGACAATTTCAGAAAGACTGTTCTGTCACCACTAGCAATACCTTGAGTTTGTTTTGACTAATAAAAATCACTCTATTCCTGAGAGTAAAACCCTCAAGATGAGCAGTAAAACTTAGTGTCCTGGGATCGGGCTGAGGCCAGGCTCTGGGTCTCCTTCTCTGCTCCTTGGTCCCTAAGATCCACAGGCATTTCACCTTAAAAGCACTGAGAATGTTAGGGGAACTGTGATTTTCTTTCTGATTATCCGTTTAATCTACACCATTTTCTACATTCAAATATACTACAATATCTTATATAAAAGTGCTGTTTATGGACAGATTTTACCTGGGTCCTGTTCTGTAATCATCTAGAATCAATTATCTCTTTGAAATTACCTGTGGGCACTGGCTATTATTGGTGGCAAAGCCTGTGATCCTGGGGGTTTTATATGATGCCATTGGAGACTCCCATTTGGATATAAAACAACACCAAAGCTCTTGTTACAACAGAAAGCTTCCAGACAGGATATCAGTTATCTGTACCAAAAATCCCGGCTCATCCTTGCCCCCAGGTAAAACATCAGTGGGCCCTTATCACAAACCTTGATGAGTCTGTCCAATGTAAGTAATAAACAAAATTAACTTTTGAGACGTTGTTGTTATTTACATTTTTCTCTCTTGCTTCCCTTCCCTCCAAGAATAACTTGTATTTCTTTCCTGCACTGCTTAGTGGATTTTTTTTCAGAGAAACTGTCAAGGGGAATATGATAAAAAATATATATAAATATAAATACAAAAGGTACTAACACAATGAGACATACATCCTCTTTTTAATTCAATGAAATAAACTCAGTTCAAGCAGTTTTAGCAGAATTGATAGATGTACATGGAAGCAAAGAGTGAGCTGGTTGCAGCACCAGATTGAGCAGGGGCAAGAGTAGCCCTGCACACTGATCAGAGCTTCAGCACACAGAATGCTAATTTAAATTTATTCTTAAACAGATCTAATTCTGATTGATGTGTTTTTCCTAAAAATAATATAAACAATGATTTATGTGTACTTTTGCAAATTAATTAAATTCAATAATTATTTTTGTATTATTTTCTCTTTACCCAGCATTCTACTAGATGCAGTCAGTAGTAGGTAGTGAATAAGTGAATCCTTGTCATAAAAATAAATAATGCACATGACACTTTATACTACAGGTGTAATTTTAGGACTTTGTCATAACATATCATGAAAACCATGTAAGCATTGTTCATATTTGAGTTCCACAGCTTCCAGACAAATGCCTGCACATAATTCACCCTAAAATATCTTTAAAGTTAGATATTATAAGTAAATTAAATATTACAAGCTTGTCTAAATCAATAAACAAATTAATATATTATCAAAATGTCTTCTAATTCATTAAGTCTTTGCAGAAAAGGCTAAAACAAATTTGTTTTTACAATTTAATGTATATGAACACCTGTGCAATAACCTGGATATCCCAGGAGAACATTACTTTGTGAGTTAGACTACTGTACCCTGTATGCCATTTAAGAATAGTATTAGCTTAACAATATTTATTTACATAGGCATAACATTTTATGTTGCCATACCTTTTAAAATAAAATTGCATTGCCATACTTCTTTTAAAATAAAATTGCAGTATCAAATTCAGAGTTCTGGCATTCCTTTGCTTCTTTGTTTGTTTCTGAAACAAATAAGAGCAATATGAATTTGAGATGGAAGAAATGTACTGCTTAACCCCTCCTTTTTAAAATTAATTGTTATTGGTTTACTTTTCATTAACATTGATACCATTATGAGAAATCAAATTTCTTTTACAAATATTAAATTCATGAAGTAGGTATTTTTACAAATTTTATAGAAAAGGAAACTGAGAGTCAAAGATATATATGAAGCTCTAAATACATAGCAAATAAACATTAGAGACAAGATATAAGATATATCTTCTCCTGTAGTCTACAAAGATTTAAATCTGCTCTGCTGACATATTATATATTCAGGCTAGAAACCTATAATTGATTGGTGGTTTTGAAATAATAAACAAAATATATTCACTGTATAGCAACTTCTGCATGAAGCTGCCTTAAATAAGTTAGAGCCTCTTTTAAATAGTGAAGTTAGCTACTTTTATTCAGATTCATCAAACAATGCTATCAGTAAGTTCTCAGTAAACATGTTGGTATAAAACAAGAAAAACAACTATTTATTGAAGTAGTTTTTTGAAGGATCGTGAAATAAAGAGCAGCAGAGATAGAAAGATTTATTCTTGAATTCAGGAGGTCAGTGTGAAAGTGACAGGTGCCCTGCCTTCTTACAGTTAGCAGAACTTCTCCAGAAATAGATACATTTGTCAGGAGAAATGGGAACACAGAGCAGGAATGTGAAGTGAATCAACACTGAAAATGAGAGCGCTAGATAAGCAGGTTGGGAAATGTACATTCTGCAGTTTCAAGGCAAGAAGGAAGTCTATTCCCATGTTGATGACATGATTTAAAATATGATTCAAAGCTGAAGGAATTTCAGAAGAAAACATTCAGCACTTGAGGGTTAAGTAAGTGTTTCAATAAGGGCGATTGTGAAAAGGAACTTTATGAAGGAATCAGGTGTGAGTATAGCAACCATCAATGACCCACACATCAAGCAATGTCTTTCTATAAAATCAGCTTATTCAAGTTCTAAAATATGTTCAGGTTTTATGGGAAAACATAACAGTAGTTGACAGAAAAGAGAAGAATAAATATATGAAATTTGGTGAACCTGATATTATTAATATATAAATAATTTTCTCCATGGGTAATACCTATCAAGACCTGCAAGTGATTCTTTTGAACAGAAAAAACTAAGTACATATGAACATTAAAGGAGGACATGGAAAAGCATAAGAAATGTATGATGGCATTTAATGGGAACAATTTAGTGATCATGGAATGGATTATAATTGATTATAATATTTTGATAAGCTCAAATAAATAGTAACAGCTGATCTCTACTCAGATTCTACAAGATCATCATATTATCATATATATTAACGTTTATGTAACATTACTAAAGAGACAGGGATGCATAGAAATTACCTATACTAAATATTTTTAATCTTCTAGGCAAATCTTTAACTTCTAATAGATCCATTTTATAACTAGTAAATGCTAGAAGTATATGCAATGAATTATAGGCATCCCAGAAGGAGAACAGTAGGGAAAGGGAACAGAAAGAGTGTTGAAGGAAATAATGCCTGAAAATTCCCGACCATATTGAGGGAGATGGATGTACATGTAAAGGAATCACAGTGAACCCCAAACAGTATAAGTACCAACAGGCCAAGTCCAAGACATAAACTTGTCAAAATGTCCAATGCTTGAGACAGAGAGAAAATACTCAAGGCAGCAAGAGAAAAGAGAACCATCACATACAAGGGAAGCACAATAAGATTAAATGCTGATTTCTCATCTGAAACCATGGAGGCAAGAAGACAGTGGTATGACATAGTCAAGGTATTAAAGAAAAAAAACTTCCAGCCATGAATTCTCTAGGAAAACTGGCATTTGAAAATGATGGAGGGTTCAAAATATTCACAGATAAGCAGAAATAAAGAGAATATATCAATAAGAAACCTGCACTTCAAGAAATACTAAAGGAAATTCTTCAAGTTGAAAAGAAAAACAGGGGAGAGAGCGTTGGAGGAGAGTATAAGAACAAATAAAAAGAAAAAAGGAGAAATAAAAACAACATATGACATACATTAACCCAAAAGAATACATGGCTAATGTAAGAAATTCATTGCGAGTAATAACACTGAATGTTAATGGATTAAACTCACCAGCCAAGAAACACAGATTGGCAGAATGGATAAGGAAATATGATCCATCTATATGCTGTCTACAAGAAACCCAACTTTGACCCAGGGATTCAAGGAGGTTGAATGTGAATGGCTGGAAAACAATTTTACAAGCAAGCAATAACCAAAAAAAGGCAGGAGTAGCTATCCTAATATCAGACAAAATAGACTTTAAATGCAAAACTATTGTAAGAGACAAAGATGGACACTATATATTAGTAAAAGGAGTAATCTCTGAAGAAGAAAGAACAATCAAAAACATTTATGCACCTAATCAGGGTGCCTCAAAATACATAAGGCAAACTCTGGAAAAACTAAGTGGAGAAATAAATGCATCTACGATTATAGTGGGGGACTTTAATACACTATTATCACCATTAAATGAGAATGTCTAGACAGAGAATCAATAAAGAAACAAAGACTCTCAATAATACATGAGAATACCTGGATCTAATAGACATATACAGAACACTACCCCCAAATACAGCAGAATTTACATTCTTCTTGAGTGCACACGGATCATACTCCAAGATACACCACATGCTAAGCCAAATAACAGCTCTCAATGAATTCAGAAAGATTGAGATTACACAAAGTAATTTCTCTGACCACAATGGAATGAAATTGGAAATCACTAAGGGCCAGAGAAGCAGATTAGGCACAAAGATATGGAAGTTGAACAACACACTCTTAGACAAACAGTGGGTCAAAGAGGAAATCTCAAAAGAAATCAGTAACTACCTTGAAACTCATGAAAACCTATGCGATGATATGTTTTGATATGGGATGCAGCCAAAGCTGACCTGAAGGGGCAGTTCATAGACATAAATACATATTTTAAAAAAGAAAGAAGAGCTAAAAAGTGAACACCTAACTGCACACCTGGAAGAATTGGGAAAACAACAACAAACTAAACCTAAAGGAAGTAGAAAGAAAGAAATAAAGATGAGAGCAGAAGTAAATGAAATAGAGAATAAGAAAGCAATAGAAAAAAATAAACAAAAGCAAAAGCTGGTTCTTCGAGAAGATCAATAAAATTGACAAACAACCAGACTGACAAAGAAAAAGAAAGCAGATGCAAATACATAAAATAAGGAATGAGGAAAGGGATATCACTCATGACACCACAGAAATATAGAGTATCAGAAAAGGATACTTTGAAAAATTATAAGCCAACAAAAATGATAATTAAGAGGAAATGGTTAAATTCCTAGAAACTCACAAACAGGATACCTTGACGAAAGAAGAAATTGATGAACTCGGCAGTCCAATTACAAGTAAAGAGCCCAGAAATAGACGGCTTCACAGCTGAATTCTACCAAACATTCCAGAAAGAGCTAACACCGAACCTACTTAAGCTCTTCCAAAAAATAGAAGTAGACAGAACATTGCTTAACTCATTCTATGATGCCAACATTACCCTAATACCAAAGACAAACAAACATACCACAAGAAAGGAAAATTACAAACCAATTTCTCTAATGACCTGGATACTTAAATCCTCAACAAAATACTTGCTAATCGCATTTAACAACATATCAAAAGGATTATACACCATGACCAAGTGGGTTTCTTCCCGGGTATGCAAGGATGGTTCAACATAAGAAAATCAATCAATGTAATACATCACATAAACAAATTGAAAGAAAAAAAATCACATGATCGTCTCTATAGACACAGTAAAAGCATCTGACAAAATACTGCACACTTTCCCGATAAAAATACTGCAAAAGATAGGAAAAGAAGGAGACTTTCTGAACATTTTAAATGGTATATATGAAAAACCCAAAGCTAACATCATCTTCAATGGTGAAATCTTAAAATCTTTCCCTCTAAGATCGAGAACAACACAAGGATGCCCACTAACACCACTCCTATTTAACTTTGTTTCAGAAGCACTTGCTCAATCACTGAGGCAAGAAAAAGATATAAAAGTCATCCAAATTGGAAAAGAAGGAGTAAAAATTTCATTATTTTCAGATGACATTATCCTATACCTAGAAAGCCCTGAGAAATCTACAACAAAGCTTCTAGAACTAATGAAGGAGTTCAGTATAGTTGCAGGCAATAAGATCAATGCTCAAAAATCAGTAGCATTTCTATACACCAATCATGAGCAATCTGTGGAGGAAATCAAGAAAAAAATACCATCTACAATAGAACCTAAAAGAATCAAATACCTAGGAATAAATTTAACTAAAGATGCAAAGGGCTTATATACAGAAAACTACACAACGCTGTTAAAGGAAATCAAAGAAGACTTAAATAAATGGAAGAATATTCCATGTTCATGGATAGGAAGATAAAACATCATCAAGATGTCTATCCTACCCAAACTAATCTACAAATTTAATGCAATCCCAATAAAAATCAGCACTGTATTTCTTAAGGAACTAGAAAAACTAACTATAAAATATATTTGGAAAGGTAAGAAGCCCTGAATAAGCAAAGACATATTGAAAAAGTAAAATGAAGTTGGAGGTATCACATTAAGTGACGTTAAAATATACTACAAAGGTACAGTGCTCAAAACTGCATGGCGTTGGCACAAGAATAGACATACTGACCAATGGAACCAAAATGAGAGTTATGATATAAATACTCACATATAGAGTCATCTGATATTTGACAAGACTACCAAGCCCACTCAATTGGGAGAAAATGCCCTCTTCAATAAGTGGTGCTTGGAGAACTGGATATCAATATCTAAAAGAATGAGAGAAGAACACCATCTCACACCTTATACAAAAATCAACTCAAGATGGATCAAAGATCTAAATATAAGATGCAAGATCATAAATACCTTAGAACATAATGTAGGGAAGCATCTACAGGATCTTGTAATAGGAAATGGTTTCATGGAATTCACAGCCAAAGCATGAGCAGCAAAATAAAAAATAGATAAATGGGATCTCGTCAAAATTAAGAACTTCTGCACTTCAGAGGACGCTATCAAAAAATAGAAAGGCAGCCTACCCAATGGGAGAAAATATTTGGCATCCATATATCTGATAGGATCCTAGTTTCCTGCATATATAAAGAAATCCTACACCTCCAAAATACAAAGACAAACAAACCATTTAAAAAATGGGCAAGTCACCTGAAAAGACACTTCTCCAAGGAAGAAATACAAATGGCTGAAAAGTACATGAAAAAATGCTCGACATTGCTAGCCATTAGGGAAATGCCAACCAAAACTACAATAAGATACCATCTTATACCCATTAGATAGGTGGCTATTAATAAAACAGCAGACTATAAGTGTTGGAGAGAATGTGAAGGAGTGGGAACCCACATCCACTGTTGGTGGGATTGTGGAATTTTCCAGCCACTGTGGAGGACAGTTTGGCAATTCCTCAAAAAACTAATATAGATCTTCTGTATGATCCAGCAATTCCACTGCTGGGTATAAACCCAGAAGAGTGGAAAGCAAAGACATGAACAGATATATACCCACCAATGTTCATAGCAGCATTGTTCACTATTGCCAAAAGTTGGAATCAACCCTGGTGCCCATCAACAGATGAATGGATAAACAAAATGTGGTACATACATAAAATGGAATATCACTCAGCTCTAAGAAGGAATAAAGTGCTAACACATGGAATAGCATGGATGAATCTTGAAGACCTCATGTTGAGTGAAGCAAGACAGGCATTGAAGGATTAACATTATATGACCTCACTGAAATGAGTTGAGGAAAGTGAGCATTCTCTGAGAACTGTTGTCTGAAAGGTATGTTTACAAGAGAGAGAAAGAGAAGAGAAGGTTGTGAGCAATCACCTATATGGACATAATCTATGGTAAAGTGATAGAGTAGAGTTGTGTATTGAAGAGATAGGACAGGTGGGTAGTGATATTACTGGGTTTGATGGTGCAGGGTTGACAGATGGGTAGATTAGAAAGGATAGGTTAAAATACCCAGGTTACTGTGGGGATAGATGGGAGAGGGACCAGATGAACATGGGATTTGTGGGTATGCAGTTGAAAGTTCAGTGGTGGGAATGCTCTAATGGCAAT
The DNA here is from genome assembly GCA_029593785.1 of Cabassous unicinctus. Lineage (NCBI taxonomy): Eukaryota > Metazoa > Chordata > Mammalia > Cingulata > Chlamyphoridae > Cabassous > Cabassous unicinctus. The sequence continues at coordinate 8,461 of JAQZBX010015084.1, forward strand.
ATGACAAGGAAGTTTCACTGGTTTAGGGGGTGGGTTGGGGGGGGCATTCGGGACAGGGCACATCTGGAGCAGGCTACTAGGGAGTGTGTGAGTGTTCATCTTGTCATAATGTGTTGTATCAGTGGGTGGACACCCACACAATGAGTGGGAAGCAGATAGAAACCCATCTTTGGGAGGACCGATTCATCCAGAAACAGACAGGTGGGCGTCTCTTATGAGCAAGGGCAGTTCCTAATAGGGGAGGACAAACCAGCATGTGAAGACCTCTTGTTGTATGTAACTATGAATCTTGTCACCCAGTGAGTCAAGCCAGGGATCGTCATGGGCCCTGGGGGGAATGGGGAGGGAGGAACAGAATAGATCAAACCAGGGGTATTTAGTGGTCAAGGGAAATGTTTCCATTACCTTATAATGATGGACACAACACATGGTAAATATCTTCAAAACTTATTAAGTTGTACAGTCTAAAATGTAAACCATACTGTAAACCATTGACAATATTTAGTAGCTATGTTTCACTAACTGGATAACAGTTATAGAAATGCTACCATCCATATACAAAAAGGTTTTAATATGGGGTGAGGAAAGGGGGAGGAGGTTGGGTATATGAGAGTCTCTTGTATTCTGTGTGTGACTTTGCTGTGACCCTAAACTTCTTTGAAACAGAATGAAAAATAGTGAGAAACTGCAGAATGAGTTGGGGAATATGCCACGGTACAGACTGGACACCTGATATTGCAGTAATAAAAGGAAAAATGTCAAAAAAATTTTTTGTTATTTTTTCTCATTTTTTGAATATCCCAATCCTTTAATTTTATTTTTTTAGTGTTTTTTTTAAAGTTTCCATGTATTTTATCTCTTACATTTAAAATTATCATTATTGTTTCATTTTCTTATTAAGTAGATTTGGCTATTATATGGGCTACATCTTTAAAGAAGCTTTGGATCACAGAAGGGTTACAATGGGGATGGGAGAAGATCGTTGGTGGGGGATATCAGGGATGGGGCTTTCATGGGAGGAAGTTCATCTGAACATATATAAAAGATACATAAAATTCTTCAAATGATCAAGGGGTGGGGCATGGTCACAGTGGGTGGAAAATCACTCAATAAATGAGAGAATACTGAATTCCCAGACTGGAGAATTCTGCCACATTCTCCAAGGGAGCAGCACTCCCCTAAGTGCAGGGGCAGTGTCTGGCTTAGGGGGATGATCCACTGATGGGCTCCTGTTATTGATGACTAGCCTTATCAGTCTTTGCTCTTGAAATTGAAACTTAGCCTATTGTTATGGGGTGCCTAAGGGTTGCCACCTGAGAGCCTCCTTTTTGCTCAAATGTGATCTATCTCTAAGCCAAACTCAACATATGATATGCATTACCTTCCTCCCAGTGTAGAACATTATTCCTGGGGATGAGCCTCCCTGGCAATGAGGGATTACTACCATGTGCCAACTGGCAGTACGACTGGAAAAAGACCTTGAATAAACGGGAGAAAAAATAAAAACAAATGAGTTCATATGACTAAGTGACTTCAAAGTGAGTCGGGAGGTCATTCCAGTGGTAACGCTTACACACACCTCAGTAGGATCTCATAGAACACCAAAGTGGATATCACCCCAAATAGAGCGGCTCCTGAGGGCTCTGGAGACACCCAGGTCCTATATAAGGGCGAATAGCTCCAGAGATTGATGCCTTATCAGGGGGCTCTACTTTGGAATCTGTGCCCCTGAGAGTGACAGAGTTGGACTCAACTAAGTTCTCCCTGCACATGGTCCATCAGTCCCTTCTATTCACACCTATATGTGGTGCTGGAGTTTGTAGGTGTACTTCGGGAGACTGGAACCTTTGGCCTGCCCATGTGCCAGCTAGGCCTGGAATCTTGGTGGAGCTGCAACTCCAACTCTACAGTTCAATCGACTCACCCAAGACACCTGGCAGGGAGATGATGATGGTCAACGGCCATCCCAGGGAATGGAGTTTGTCTGCAGCTGCAGGCAGGATAATCCCATCCATCTTATCCATGAGATATAACCCCCCTCTCACTTGGAGTTGGAGTGGACATCACCATCCCAGACTCATCAGGATTGGGGGAAGAGCTATAGACTAGAGTGGACTTACTGGTATTCTGCTGTAGACATATTGTGATTCAAGCAATGGAAGAAATTGCAACATTGATGTGGAGCCATTGACCCCTGGACACATAGAGGGGCAAGGAGAGGGAAAAGCAGTTTAATACAGGGGCTTTTTCAGGACTTGGGAATTATCCTGAGTGACATTACAACGACAGATACAGGCCATTTTACATCATCATATAACACGCTAAACTGAGTGGGAGAGCGTGTGGTATACAATGTGAATTATGGTCCATGCTTAGTGGCAAAGCCCCAGGATGTGCATATCCATTGTAGGTGATGTGCCACACTAATGAAAGATGTTTATGTGGGAGGTTGTGGGAGCTGTGGGAGTTGGGCAACATTGGAATCCCTATAATTTTGTGTAACATTTATGTAATCTAAGCATCTTTAAAAAAAACAAAGCAAAATAAATTAAATATAAAAAGAAGTATACGCAAACATATGCACGAGGTCATAAATATTATAAATTACTGCTGACCCTATTTTGGAAAGAAATTATAAAGAGCAAGGAGACCAAAGAAGCATGATGAAACATGTTATAACTTGTGGACCAAAACAACTTAATAGTATAAAAATGGATAAATGTGTGGCAATAATTGTGTTTAGACTAATTCCTTCTACATATGGATCCTCCAGGTTTTTTGGGAGTTATTTGTCTGACTCTTCATATCCAAGATGCCTAACTCCACCACAGTGACTGAATTCCTGCTTAAAAGATTTTCTGATGTGTGAGAGTTCAGAGTCTTCCATGCCATGCTATTTCAACTGATGTACTTGGAAACCCTGGTGGGGAATCTTCTCATTGTCACAGTGATCACCTTCAATTGGAAACTTCACACCCCCATGTATTTCTTCCTTAGGAGTCTGTCTGTCTTAGACATGTGCTACATTTCTCATCCTCCCCAAAGCATGTGTCATCTACCTGCTTGACTACAGGATAATCTCCATGGCTGGATGTGAAGCTCAGATCTTCTTTGTTATTGCACTTGCTATAGTAGAGCTGCTGTTCCTCTCCATCATGGCTTGTGACCACTATATGGCCATCTGCCAGCCCCTCCACTACCCTGTGATCATGAACCCTCAAGTCTGTATCCAGATGACTCTGACCTCTGTCCTCAGTGTTTGGCCTACTCAGGATTCCACACTGGCAACATCTTCTGGCTGCCCTTCTTTTAGTCCTAAGTGGTCCATCAGTTCTTCTGTGATATTCTCTCTCTTTTGAAGCTTTCCTGCTCTGACACCTTAAACAATGAAATTTTAATTTTCAGCTCTTCAGTGGTGTTTGTTGGTGGCTGCTTTGCCTTCATCATCATGTCTTTTAGTCATATATTTTCTTCTGTGCTCAAGTTTCTAACCAGGGGCAAGTGAAAAAAGGCCTTTGCATCATGTGTCCTTCACATCCTCATGGTGACTATCTTTGTCAGTTCAGCTGCTGCTGTGTATATGAAGCCAGCCTCTAGCTCACCCACAACTTAGGACATGATCACCTCTGTGCTCTATTCTATAGTCCCTCCTTTCTTAAATCCTATAATCTATAGTCTTAGAAACAAGCAGAAAAAGGAGGCTGTAAGGAGAATTATGAGCAGAAAGCTTTATTCAGGAAAAAGAATTCCTGTTTACCTGTGATTCATTAGTGTTCCCCCTTGATCACAAGGTGAGGCTTACTTATAACTATATTTTGGTCTTGATTAGCTCCTACACTTACTTTGCATTGACTTTGCAGATCTAGGAACTGAACAGCACATCAGTTTACAGTTTACAGTACACTCATAAGTGCCCCCAGAGAGGTGTCCCTTGACCTTTTCAGCAAGTTTCCTACCTATTTTTAAATTGGCAGTGTTTTTTAGACTATGTAAAATTTAACGGCTGTGTACAAAACAAGCTGATTTCAAGAAATCAATGTTTCAGGGAAGAAGGGAGATCTGCTATGGCAGACTCTTCTGGAGGTGTTTACATGAACTTCTGGATATTGGATAATGTCTTGATACAAAGAAGGAGGATAGTGTGTCATTTATTGCCCTCCTGTTTAATTTCGTTTTAAGATCTCCAGAGCATTGAGCCTTGGACTGATTTGTTGTTGTTCCAGCCAAATTAGCAGTATGTAGAAGAAGAGAAAAATTTCATAGTGGCCAAATACTTTGAGAATCTTGAAGGTGTAGAATGGTGTGCAGGAGAGAGACAGGCACAGGCAACAGTAAAACACAAAAGGAAACCAGGTGTTTGCTTTTTAAAATATTATTTACATATTTTTATTAAAGAAGTTGTGAGCTCACAAAGCAATCATGCATAATGCCAAGATCATCCAGATCTGTGGGCAATAAGTCTTACAGCAGTGACAGTACTTTGTATCTCAGGTACAGGTGACAGTAGGAGACAGGTGTGAAAGCACTGTAGCAGAGGACAATATGAAAACTGCTGGTTTGATTTTTGGATTCCATTTAAGTTTGTTTCTACACAAGTGCCCAGTGATAAAATAGGAAACTTGGTCAGAGCGTAAAATTATACCAGAAAACAAGCAGTTCCCCTTTTTAAGGGCATGCCTTAAACTTTCCTGGTTTGTACATTGATTGCCAGTAGTATCAAGAAGCAATCTATAATAAATTATAAAGTTCTGTCTCTATGTTCACCTCCCATGCTAATAAAAGTAGGTTTTTCCTCCCCAGTCATTATGCCTTCCTGTTTATCTTAGACTTTTTCCCAAACACATTTTTAAAATCAATCTGGGCTTTTATCACTGGTGGTGGAAAATCACAAAGGGACCTAAAAAATAATCAGTCAGTAGACAAGTGAAGAAAACTGTGTGATGTTGAATCAGTAACTGAAGAACTGTGTGAGCTGTGTGAGAATGAGAGGAATAAAAACACATATAGTGTGTGATCTAAGAGACACTTATCTCCAGACGTTGCTTTGCATATTCATTTTCATATCTGTTATCTGGTTTGGATGTGTATTGGGCTTCAGTGTGAGACTTAATATGTATCATTAATCTAAAATATTATCAATGAGATTGAATCGTGAGACTTGACAAGTATGTGCAAAACAAGTCTGCTTGAATTTCAACCTCTTCTTTTAATGTAACTTTTATATGAAATAGAGTAACCAATAGACAGTTCTCAAGAACAACATTCTTAAGTTTCAAGAATATTTTGAATACTATTATTGTACCTTCATTTTTGTTCACATATGAAAACATATTTCTTAAATAAATTATTTGATAACAATTGATAAAGTAGATTTTACTTATTTGTAAATAACAACAATTAGCCTTACCAAAATGATGGCAAATTTGTACTGCTGTCAATAGCATTCTATTCACATACCTACTTACATGTATATGATATGGATATTTACTAATTCTTTTTTTTTTCTCTTTTTTTGGTGGGGTACTAATTCTTATTAAACTTGAGGTCAAAACATCTCATTGTTGAAGTGATTTATAGTTCCATTATTCCTAGTGAAGTAGAAAATAAGTTCATAACATATAGAATTGAAATATATTTAGCAATATTAAGAGGTAGGAACAAAGTTGTATTAGAATAAAAAATTGACAGTGAATGGAAACACAAATTCACAGGAACAAATGAAGGTAATCAGAAATGTTAAATAAGAAGGTTAAGAAAAGAAGCACCATATATATATATATATATATATATATATATATGTATCTTTTTAAAGTAATGAAAACATTGCCTCAAAGGATGATAGCACAAGTTTGTGATGATACTTTGAGACACTGAGTATATATTTTTGATGGATTGTACAAGGCATGGAACTGTATAACACAGTGAATCATGTGGGTGGTTATAGACTGTGGTTAACAGTATAAATATGAGAGCATTCTCTCCTGAACTATAAAAATGTACAGTAATAATACATGATGCTAATAATAAATAAGTTGGAAAAGTACACCAAATGTAACCTGTGGACCATGGTTAGAAGTAATATTTTGATGTCATTCTTTCATAATCTGTAACAAATTTTCCACAACAATGCAAGTTGAAGGTGGAGGATTGATGTATGGGAGTTCTGCACATAATGCGTGCTTGTTTTGTAAGCTCACAACTTCTTTAATAAACGTTTTTTTTTTTTAATTCATACAATTCCATACCAATAGGACAAAGTACCAAATTAAAATATGGGCAAAGGACTTTAGCAGACATTGCTCTCGAGAACATATGCAAATGGTCAATAAACACATGAAAATATGCTCAATGTAATTAGCCATTTAAGAACTGCAAATCGAAGTCACAATGACATACACCTTTACAATGACTTAGATGGCTATTATTTAAAAAATGCAAAATGACAAGTTTGGATGAGGCTTTTGAAAAATTGGAATACTTTACATTGTTGGTTGTAAGGTAAATGGTGTAACTATTGAAGAAAACAGTTCAGCATTTTCTGAACAAGCTAAACAAAGAATTCCATATGACCTAGCACTTCCACTCTTTGATATGTACTCCAAAATCTGAAAATAGGAATCATATACTTGCAGAAAAAATTTATAGAGACATTATTTGTAATAGCCAAACATTAAAAATAACTCATGTACATCAACAGATAAATAAAGAAGAAAATATTATTCCTCAATAAAAGGAATGAAATTTAATAAATGGTCAACATGAATGGATCTTGAAAACATTATACTAAGCAAAATAATCCTGACAAAAAACAAAATTATTGTATTATTCCATTCAAATGAAATATATAACATAAGACCATCCATAGAGACAGAAAGTACGGGATTTCAGTAGGGGGGTGATGGGAATTATTCCTTAATGGAGACAGAGGTCAATTTAGAATGATTAAAAAATTTTGCAAAAATATACTGGTGATGGTAGCACACATTGTATATGTAATTAATGTCCTAAACTGTAACACTTAAAAATGCATAAATGGCAAATAAGTTAAAATAATGAAATTGAGAATAAATTTCCCTTTACATTAGCATTAAACAGAATTGATAGTTCAGAAATAATTGCATACATTTATGTACAATTATCCTCCACAAGGGGCCCAAAACAAATCAGTTGGGAAAATAATAGTATTTTCAAGAAATGGTACTAGAACATCTGGATATCTAAAGTTAAGGAGAAGAATTTGGTCTCTATTATCATATCAAACCCCAAAATTAACTAAAAATGGATTATAATACCATAGATATGAGACACAACTATGAAAATGGTAGAAATATTGTTAGAGCAATATCTTATGTCCATATATTAAGCATAGGATTCTTAGATATAACACCATAAGCAGAAAAAACAAAAACAAAAATAGAAATTTTCAGCAAAACCAAAATAAAACTTTCATAGTCAAAGGACATTACTAACAATGTGACAAAGCACCTTATCAAATGGTAGAATATATTGTGTGCCATACCTAAAATACAGTTCAATCTAAAATACACTGGCATTGAACTTACAGATATAATATATAGAAATCTTGTACAAATCAATGATAATTTTTAACATTGATATTCTGTTTATTTCTATTTAGTTTAATCTGTTTTCATATTTTGTAAAAACAGTGTTATATGTGCAATATCACCCATACTCATATTTTGCATGAGGTTTCACTGTGGTATAAGTCCCAAGTTCTATTTTTTACTTTTCCATCTAGTAATACATATGTCCTTAGGCTTTCCCTTACAATCACTGTCATACCCATAGAACATCTCTGCTAGTCAGAAAAAGCATGATATGCTATCACTATTAACATTCATTTCCAAAGATTTACAAACAATGTTTTAACCAGTTGTGCACAGATTAAACCTCAGCTTTGCATTTTCTACCATCTTTCTATTTTCTGGTAGCCTATATTCTAATTATTAATTTGATGAATTTACATAATATATTTAGTCCATAATAGTGCAATCATAGAGTATTTGTTCTTTTGTGTCTGGCTTGCTTCACTCAACATAAGGTCCTCCAGATTCATCCATGTTGTCATATGCTTCATGAATTCCTTTCTTCTAATCACTGAGTAATATTCCATTGTGTGTAGTCTCCACAATTTGCTTATTCACTCATCAGTTGATGGACTCCTGGGTTGTTTCTGACTTCTGGCTATTGTAAATAACACGGCTGTGAACATCACTGTACAGATGTCTATTCATGTTACTGCTCTCGGTTCTTCTGAATATATACCTAGAAATGGTACTTCTGGGTCACATGGCATGTCTATATTCAACTTCCTTAGGTCCTGCCAAACAGTTCTCCACAGTGGATGTACCATTCTACATTCCCAACAACAGTGAATAAGTGTTCCTATCTCTCTATATCCTCTCCAACATTTACAGTTTTCTGATTATTAGTGGCCAGTCTAATAGATGTACAATGATATCTCGTTGTAGTTTTGATTTCCATTTCCTTAATTACTAGTGATGCTGACCATTTTTTCATGTGTTTCTTTACCATTTGTACTTCTTCCTTGGACAACTGTTTTTTCAAGTCATTTGTCCATTTTTAATTGGGTAGTTTGTCTTTTTATTGTTGAAGTCTATGGATGATCTCCTTATATTCCATGGATACAAAACCCTTATGGGATATATGATTGCCAAATATTTTCTTCCACTGAGTCAGCTGCCTTTTCATCCTTTTGACAAAGTCCTTTGAGGTGTTAAGGTGTTTAATTTTCAGGAGGTCTCATTTATCTATTTTTTTTCTTTTGTTTTTCATGCTTTGTGTGTAAGGTTTAGAAAACTACTGCCTACCACAAGATCTTGAAGATATTTTCCTACATTTTCTTCTAGGAGTTTTATCATTGTAGCTTTTATATTTAGGTCCTTGATCCATTTTGAGTTAATTTTCATATATGGTGTGAAATAGGGGTCTTCTTTCTTTCCTTTGGATATGGATATATATTTCTCCCCACACCATTTGTTAAATAGAAAATTCTGACCCAGCTAGGAGGGCTTGACAACCATGACAAAAATCACTTATCTGTAAATGTGAGGGTCTATTTCTGAGTTCTCAATTTTGTTCCATTGGTCAAAGTATCTGTCTTTATGCCAGCACCATGGTGTTTTTAACACTGTATGTAAGCAACATACTTTAAAGTCTGGAAGTGAGAGTCCTCCACATTTTTTGTTCTTATTTAAGGGTTTTTTGCCTATTCAGGGTCCCTTACCCTTAAATATAAATTTGATAATTTGTTTTTCCATTTCTTTAAAAGAGGCTGTTGGGATTTTTATTGGGATTGTGTTGAATCTGTGAATCAGTTCAGGTAGAATTGGTATCTTAAAGTTATTTAGTCTTCAATTCATGAACACGTAATGTCCCTCCATTTATTTAATTCTCCTTCTGTTTCTTTTAGCAATGGTTTGTAGTTTTCTTATACAGGCCCTTTATGTCCTTGGTTAAGTTTATTCCTATATATTTGATTTGTTAGAATTATTTTCCTGGTCGATTGTTATCAGAATGCACATCAGTATTGTATGAAATGGTATTGAGTTGTGGGTATTAATCTTGTATCCCACCATTTTGCTGAACGCATCCACTAAACTTAGTAGCTTTGTTGCGGATTTTTCAGGATTTTCTAGATACAGGATCATATCATCAGCAAATATTTCAAAACAGTTCAAGATTTTCTCCTTCCTGAGTGGGTGCCTTTTATATTTTTATATAGCCTAATTGCTCTAGCTAGAATTTCTCTCACAATATTGAATAACAGTGGTGACAGTGGGCATCCTTGTCTTGTTCCTGATCTCAGCAGAAAATCTTTCAGTCTTTCACTATTGAGTACAATACTAGCTGTAGGTTTTTCATATATGCACTTTACTATGTTGAAAAAACCTCCTTCTATACCTATCTTTTGAAATGTTTTTTCTTTTTTTCAAGAAAGGATGCTGTGTTTTGTCAAATGCCTTTTCTGCATCAATCAAGAGGATATGTGATTTTTCATCTTCAACCTATCAGTGTGGTTTATTACATGAATTGATTTCTTTGTGTTGATACACACTTGCATACTTGGGATAAAACTCACTGGAATGTGGTGTTTAATTCTTTTAATTTTCTTTTGAATTCTGTTTGCAAGTATTTTGTTGAAGATTTTTGGATCTATATTCATTAGGGATATTGTTCTGTAATTTTCTTTTTTGTAGAATCTTTAGCTGATTTTGGTACTAGTGTGATTAGTTGACACTAAAGACATTAAAGAATGAGTTTGGTAGCATTCTTTCTTGTTCAATGTTTTAGAAAAGCTTGAGCAAGACTGGTACTAGATTTTCTTTGAATGATTGGTAGAATTCAACTGTAAAGCCATCTGATCCGATTTTCAACTTTGGCAGGTTTCTAAATGACTGTTTTAATCTCTTCACTTGTGATTGGTTTGTTGATGTCTTCTATTTCTTCTAGGATCAGTGTAAGTGGTTCTTGTGTTCCCAGGAATTTATCCATCTCATCTACACTGTCTAATTTTTTGCCGTACAGTTTTTCATAGTATCTCTCTTATTTCTGCAGGGTTGGTCATAATTTCCCTCTCTCATTTCTGATTTTATTTATTTCCATCTTCTTTCTTTTTTTCTTTGTCAGTCTAGCTAAAGGTTTGTAGATTTTGATGATCTTCTCAAAGAGCCATCTTTTGGTTTTGTTGATTATCTCTATTGTTTGTTCTAAAATTCATTAATTTCTGCTCTGAAGCTTACTATTGCTTTCCTTCATCTTCATTGTAATTATTTTGCTTCTCTTTTTCAAGTACTTCTAAGCATGCTGTTAGGTCTTCAAATTAGTCTTTTTCTTCTTTTGTAATGTAAGGATTGAGAGCTATAAATTCCCCTATCAACAGTGACTTTGCAGTGTCCCCTAGATTTTGATACATTGTGTTCTCATTTCATTCATCTCAAGATATTTGGTGAATTCACTTGCACTTTTTTCTTTGATCCACTGATTATTTAATAGAGTGTTGTTTTATCTTCATATATTTATTAATTTTCCATTTACCCTCCATTACTGATTTCCAGCTTCATTCCATTATGATCAGAGAAAAATTTTTTGTTTAATTTTAAACTTTTTAAATTTATTGAAACTTGTCTGTGACCAAACATATGTTCTATCTTGGAGAAGGATCCATGAGCACTTGAAAAGACTATATAACTTGTTGCTTTAGGATCCAATGCTCTGTAGATATATGTTAGATATAGTTCATTTATCATATTTTTTAAGCTCTCAGTTTCTTTATTTGTCCTCTATCCAGATATTCTATTCAATACTGAGAGTGGAGTATTGACGTCTCCAAAATTATTGTAGAGACCTCTATTTCTCTCTTCAGCATTGGCAGTGTTTGCCTTATGTATTTTGGGCCACTTAGGTTGGGTGCCTAAATATTTAGCATAATTATTTCTTCTAGGTTAATTGCCCCTTTTATTAATAAATAATGACCTTCTTCATCCCTTATAAGAGCTTTTCATTTAAAATCTATTTTGTCGAATATTTCTATCATTACTCCTGCTCTTTTTTGGTTACTATTTGCATAGAATATCTTTTTCCAAACATTCACTTTTAAACTTGTTGTTCCTTAACATCTAAGTTCAGTCTCTCAAAAACAACATATAGATGGCTTATATTATTTTATCCAACTTATCTCTCTATGCCTTTTGTTCAAGTTATTAACAGTCAATGTTATTACTGTAAAGGCATTACGTACTTCATCCATTTTGTCCTTTGGCTTTCTGCTCACATATTTTACTATTTTCTGTCTTTTTACTCTTTAATTTTCCCTTCCTAATAATCTTCATTTCTACACTCTTTTCCAATTCTTTCACCATTATTTTTCATTTTATACTATAGCATTTCCTTTAATATCTCTTGTAAATCTGGTATTTTGACAAACTACTCTCTCAGTTTTTGTTTTACAGTGAAGACTTTGAACTCGCCTTCATTATGGAAGTAGAGCTTTCCTGGATATAGAATTCTTGAGTGGCAGTTATTTCTCATACAGTCCCTTAAATACATGATACCACTTTCTTCTCTCCCCCATGGTTTCTGAGGAGTGTTTAGTACTTAACCTTATCGAGTTTCCATTTTATGTGATGCTTTGCTTTTCTCTTGCTGCATTCAGAATCCTCTCTTTATCGCTGATATTTGTTATTCTGAATAGTAAGTGTCTCAGTGTAGGTCTATTTAGAGTTATTCTCTTTGTGGTGTATTGTCCCTCTTGGATATTGGTAGTTATGTCTTTCATAAGGATTGAACGTTTTCAGTCATTCTTTCCTCAAATATTCTTTCTGCCCCTTTTCCATTCTTTCCTCTTCTGGGAAACTCATAATGTATATGTGTGTGTTTTACATTGTCTTTCAATTCTGAGACTTTTCCCCACTTTTTCCATTCTCTTCTCTTTCTGTTCTCCTGTATTTTCCAGTTCAGATTTTCTATTCTGTCTTAGAAATCAATAATTGTGTCTTCGAAAATTTCAAATCGGCTGTTATGTGTCCCTAATGTGTTTTTTAAATATGTTTTTTATTTTATTTTATTTTATTTTTTTTATTGTGGGTAAAAATCAAAATTTTCACAATACATACCAATATTTGTAAAATGATATATAAATATATATGCATATATGTGAATTTGCTTACATAGACATCAATTTTATATATATATATATATATTTTTTTTTAAAAGGTGCTTAGATTACCCAAATATTACACAGAAATTACAGGGATTCCCATGTTCCCCACCTCTCACACCACCCACAACATCCCACACAAACATCCTTCGTCAGTGTGGCACATCACCCGCAATGGATACATACATCCTGGGGCCTTGCCACCAAATATAGACCACAGTTCGTATTGTAGACCACACTCTCTCCCACACAGTTCTGCATGATATATGCGGATGTAAAATGGCCTACATCTTTATTTTTAATCTCATCCAATATGACTTTCATTCCCATAACGTCTGTTGCTTTTCTTTTCAGATTTTCAAATTGTTCTTTATGCTCATGCAGTGTCTCATTAATATCTTTTATGTCTTTAATCACATTTTCTTTTAATTCTTTGAATTGCTTTAGGAGATTTGTGTGATTATAATTGACTAATTTTCTTAAATTTTGTTTGTCTTCTGGATATTTGCTTTTTATTTATTTGTTTGAATACACCATCTCTTCTTGCATTCTAGTATGGTTTATAATATTTTTGCTGATAGCTAGGAATCTGAATATGTTGGTGAATTTAATCTGATGGTCAAATCCTCTCTTGCTTTCTGTTTTTTTTTTTCCCACAGCTCTTCTTTGATATTTTGTTCAACTATTCTAAGTCTTTAAAATCGTGCAGCTTAAGTTATAAAAATTGTACCAGAGTCTCATTTATGGGGCACAGATTTTCTCTCAAGGGTCAGAATACAGAGTACCAAAAGCAGTTTTTGTACATGCATTTTCCAAAATGACCAGCAGACTGTGCTCATTGTCACAACTTTCCACAGAGTTTTATCTCTCTCTGTTTTCCTAAGTTTTGTTCTAGCAAGACCTGAGATTAAAAGAAGGCTTTGGTGACCATGTTCATTCAAGAAAAGCCCCCCAATTCTTCCTCCCTTTTCCTTTATAACAGCTTACAGGGAGGAAGACATCTGTTTCCCTCTCAGTCAGCTGCAGTGATCAGGGGTTTTAGCTTAGTTTAACATCTTGGAGGTGGTAGATGGGATCCCTTCCTGGCTTCCAAGGGGTCTGGTAACTCACATTTGTTGTTTTGGTTTCTTTGTCTCTTTGACCCTCACTAAACTAAGAGCTGTGAAGCACTCTCTTGGTATGCTAACCCCAAAGCAGGTCCCTCAGCCAGCTTTTGGCTATTCCTCTGTTCATTTTGTGAGAGTTTTGAGCCCTGCCTATCTAACCTACTGAAATCTTCCCACAATTTCTGATTAAAATTTTAATAACCCAAATTAAATTGGGCAAACAATTGAAAAGGAATATCAAAAGAAGAAATGACCAACAGGAACATAAAAAAATTCTCAACATCATTATTCATTAAGGAAATACAATTCTAATGCACAAAATGGTATCAATTCACACCTTTTACTTTTACTAAAAAAGAATATCAAGTGTCAGTGAGAATGTGGAGAAATTAGATCCTCATTCACAGATAAAAGGGATGTAACATGACACAGCAACATTTAAAAATAATTTTGCATTAACTCAATATATATAAACAACATATTACAATATGATCCAGCAATTCATTTCTGGGTGCATACCAAAAACAAAAAAAAACATAAATCCACCCAGTTAAAGATACATGAATATTCAAAGTGATTTTCTTAATAAACAAAAAATGGGAAAAACTCCTATGTCCATTGACTTATGAATGGTGAATACAATTTGAAATATCTATACAATGGAATATTATTTGTCAATAAAAGAAATATAATCCTAAAACATACTGCAACATGTTGAACCTTGAAAACATGTTAAGTGAAAAAAAAAAGTCTCAAAATATTGCAGCATTAAATTTTCTTGAAATATCAAGAATAAGCAAGGGATAGAAATTATATTACTGGTGGTCAAGGACTGAGGTGGAGGGTTTCAGTTGGGGAGGTGTGGAGTTACTGCTAACAGTTTTGAGTTTCCTTTTGGAATGAGCAGGAAGTTATAAACTTAGATACTGATGATGGTTGCAGAAATCTGTGTATAAATAAACATTGTCAAACAGTACATTTTAAATGGATGAATTCTATGGTATGGGAATGATATCTTAACAAAAATGATAAGAAAATGGTAGAGGAAAAAATTGAAGGACATAGAAAACATATACAGAATAAAACAAAGAAGAATAGTTGAAACTGCTGCAATCCTCTTTTCTGCAAATGGCCATTTGTCCCTGTTCTTTATAAGACTTTCCTTGACTCTTCCATTTGTCCATACACAAGCAGGCATCGTTTTTTGGGGAAAAGTTTTATTAGTAGAAAAATGCAAGCCCTCATAATGAATATATCTTAATTTTTAATAGTATTTTTTGTGTAGATTTATTACAGCTTTCTGTTAATATTTTCATGCTGCAGGAGAATAATAGGAGGTGCTTCAGGGGATCTCCCTAAGATATAAATACCCCCAACAACATTGCATATCATTATTTCTATTTCTTTTTGATAATTGAAATCAATCATTATAAACAGCTTATGTTAAAACTATATTTGGTATTAAGGCTGGAAAAATTGCGATCCTAATTTATAGTTCAATTTTACTATACATATTCTTTTTGTGGAAGAATTCCTATATTATGAAAGCTCTAGTAAAGCAGTGTCAAAGGTTAATAATTTGAGAAGCAAAAACTACATGTGTGACTTTACCAAAATGAAAAGCATATTCAATTATCTACATAAACGTAAATTAATGTAATTATACACCATTACTGGATGAAAAATAAACAGATAAATATTTTAAGTCCTATACATTGACTTTTCATTGATTAGTGGGACAATAAACATTGTAAAATACATAAAGTAAGGTGGAGGGATTTCAGTTGGGGAGATATGTAGTGCCTCATATGTCACTGAAATAAAGCAAAAACATATCTTAAAGATACATAATATGATTGAAGATATTAAGTAAATATTAAGTGAAAAAAGACTAACAAAAATATTGAGGAAAATAAAAATTGCTTTTAAATATAATTTTAAAATGAACAAATTCACATTTGTAAAGTAACCAGATTCTTATATACATCAACTTAATATAAATTTTGTTTGAACTACTTAAAGGAAAAAAATGATAAATCCTATAAATGAATTTATGATATTCCATAGAACACACCATGTTGTTCAAATAAAAATTAACCCAATAACTATAGATTAATAAAAACAAATTAAGGTCCTGATATTTCTGGCTGCAATATGTAACTTTTCAAAAGGTTTGTGCCATTTATAATATTAAACTAAGAGTCTAATAAGTCACTTATTGTCCACTGTTGCAATACAATTTTAAGCATTGTCTCTTATTGGGGACTCTGAAATATCTTTCTAATGATGTTATTAATATAAATGTGTTACTCTCCAATGAATAGTTTTAAAATTTTTGTGAGTTGATGTTTTATAATGAAATAATAAATTCTCTCTTAAAAAGAAAACATATGTGAAATTATTATTTTGGGCATTGTAGAACAGGCGATGCTGGACTGTGATCACTGAAAAGAACAAATAAGCTCAGCCATTATTATCACTTCTGTCTGCATGAGATTTCTGAACTTCAGCACAGGAAACAGGAGCTCACAAAAGCATGAAATTGTCAGTGATGTGTGGAGACATAGATCAGAATTTGGAGCCATAGACATGACTGGAATTTGGGGGGCAGGGCCCTGGATATATAAAACTGGTGAAGGAAGGATCTTCAGAAACATGCCCAGGAGATCCATTAAGACTGAAATTTAAGCTGCACATGAACAAGGAAATTCTCTACAGAGGCAGACAAATAACAATTGCATGGGAAAGGTAAACCAATTTGGAGAATCTCAGTATGTGCTAAAAAATTTAAAAGAAAATGAAAAATAAATGTAACTAAGAAATTGCAATAGAGAAATAAAAAACGGAAGAATGGATACTTTAGAATTGATAATTCAATTGGAAAAGTAAAAAATTCCTTTGATCTTTAAGGCAGTAATATAATTATACAACTAAAGACCAAGAGAAAAAAAGGGGAAGAAATGAGAAAATGAGATCAGACTCAATATAACTTTGCATCAATATCATTATCTAAATTATATAAATTTTCACACCTAGAATGGACAATAGTTGAAAAATTTTTAGAAGAAATAATGTCGTCAGGTTTCCAAATTTTTTGAAAATATAAATTTAAGACATAGGAAGCTCAAAATATCTCAAACACTATAAGCACCAAGAAAACTACACAAGGACACATCAGAAAAAATGATTAATTAAATCCAGCAGTCAGAGCACTAGACTAAAAATTTTATTCAGTTCTTACGAGAAACAATGACCAAAAGAAGACAATGGAAAGAAATTTTTAAAGTACCTAAAAAAACAACAACAAAAAACAGTTAATGCAGAATTATTTATTGAGCACAAATATTGTTAATATCAGAGTCAATTTAAAATTTTCGTTCAACTAAAAGAAACTAAGAAAATTTACATCTAGCTGACTTTCACTACAAGAAATGTTGAAGCTCTTAAGACAGACAGTAAATGACTTAAAATGCAATATCAGATCTATTAAAACATGCATAAATTGGAAATGGTAATTATTTTGAAAAATATTAAAGATTAAAATTTTTTTTATTCTTTTAAAACATTCATTTTAAGGCAAAATTAATATAGTGTTGGATTATAGCAAAAAATGTAAAAATGCATGACAACAATATCAAAATGACATGGACTGAAAACAAAATGTAATATTTTTCATTAAACATAAAGTGGCATAATATTACTTGAGGGTAGACAGTAATAAGTTAGATAAGCATGTTGTATAACAGAACAAACATTTAAAATGAAATAAATAGGTATAGATTAAAAGCCAGTCATGAAAAAATTGAGATAATAAAAGTTGTCAATGAGAGAAGTAATAATACCATGAAGGTATTTTCACTGGACAAACACTTCTTGTTTGTTTTCTAATATTTTGCTTACTCATTTGTGTAGAAATGATAGAAATTTCATAAGTAATCTAATTAATTTAAGAAGTTTGTTCACATTTCTCATTGGATTTAGGCAATCTATTAAAAAAAAAAAAAAGAAACTGTATACCCTGCGAATCAAAGTCTATGCAGCCTCAAATATTATGAGTTAGCCTTTCCAGAATATGTGCTCTAGTACTGGAGTACCAAGCATGGACTGTGTTTAGATTCAGAACTGATTGGTTGCCATAATATTCACATTTTATTAGGCTTCTGGTTAGGTATGGATTGCGGATTACTGTATTAGTCAATGTTTGTTGAACATATGTGAATGACAAATTTTCAAGGCATTCAATGAGCACTTATTTCTCAATGGTAGGTTTTTTTGTCAGTCCAGCTCTGCTTCAGATTGAGTTGTGTTTGAATATGCTCCTCTTGTCTCATATAGGAGGGTGATCGGAAAAGCAGATGTGTTGTGTAGTATATTTTCTTCCATAAAGAAGCTACCTAAAAGGAACATATTTTCTCCCATGTTTGGAAACTACCTAAGAGGCAAATGAAAAACACACATCTCTGGTCTCCCACCTCCATCTGAGTATGACAGTCTATAAAACAAGTTCAAAAAGATTTTTAGTTATGGGTAAGGAAGAAATCCTGAGAAGCTGGTTTTGGACTGAATTTTGATTTTTAGCTATGACTGCTGTCTCTCTTGCTCATGGTTTCTGGTGGAAACAACTGAAATGTCCATTAATAAATGATTTCAAAATATAATGTAGTACATGAACAAAATAGAATACAATTCTGCCACAATAAAGAATGAAATTCTGAGACATGTTGCAACATGGAAGTAACTTGAAAACATTCTAATGAAATAAGTGACGCACACTCAGAGCAAATATTATGTGATTTTACTTGCATGTCTAGAAGGAACAAAATCTCAGAAACAGAAAGTTAATTAAAGGTCACCAACAGAGGGGGGTGGGAAAAATGTGGAGAGTATGGGAAGAAAAATACCAAAGAACATCTTTTGCTGAATAAGGTACAATTACTCCAGACTGTCTTTTCTCACAAAGCCAGGATAAAATTTTTTTAGATCATTTATAAAATTAATTGTTGATTTTAATACAGACAATATATCATCTTTTTAAAATAAAATAACAAGTATTTTAATAGTGTTACTGAATTTCCACAGTTATAAACCAGCATTTGAGAGGGCATGTGCTAGGAGTTTCATGTTCCTTAGAATTCTATTTACTAATTAAATCAAGGAACACACATAGTGGTTTGAAAGTGTGTTTTGACTTATTTTTTTTAATTGATGAAGATATGAGTTTATAGAAAAATCATGCATGAAACACAGGATTCCCATCTATTACCCTATTATTACCACCTTGCATTAGTGTGATTCATTTCTTAAAATTGATGCAAGCACATTTTTATAATTGTACTATGAAGTATAGTCCATGGTTTCAATTTGGGTTCACTGTTTATATTGTATATTTTGTTTTTTTCTATCAGAATAAAAATAATAAAAAGGAAAGAAGACAGAGCTATTAAGAGAATCAAACATATTATTTTTTAAAGGAAAGTTTGAGCCCTTACAGGACAGATGGGATGATGCAAAGTACAAAATGAGATCTCCATTAATATGGTAGATATATATAAAAGTTATAGGGGGAGATAAGTCTAAAACTTCTTAAAGACTTATGAGAAAAGTGAGAGTTGAAAAGTCACTAGATTAGATGTTTTGATTAGGTCAACATATCTAAAATTAGGAGAAAAAATTGCAAAGTATCAACTGTCTTACCTTCTCGGTGTGTAGAAGTTTCCAGGAGTGAATTGCAAAACACCTTCTAAGTAAAACCTGATGGGAACCTCTCTAGAGACTACCAGTGGAAAGGTGATGGTTTACAGAAAAACAGGCAGTTTTGATACAGGTTAAAATGTTCAATGAACAACTGTAATAATTTCAAATTGAAGTATAAATTGTAGTTTGACAAGGTATCACCTGAATGCCAAGAGAACAAACCTAAACTGAATGGATTAACATCTTTTATGAAAAGAACAGGAAAGACAATGCAGTAAAGGTTAAAAAAAAGAAAGTCAAATGCATCCTGGTAGAGATTTTAGAAAAATAGGAGAAAAATTCCAGGTAGAAAATATCTAAATTGTAAGGGAAAATTGGGCCAAAATTGTTTGAAGAGTGCCTGTTAAGAAATATGGATCATAGATTTTCTAATTTGTGGAAGGGAAATTCCATAGGGCAGAATGTATAAGATTGAAACAGAAGTTTCTGGGCTATAGAAGAATGCAAAGCATACAGTTCTCAATAGCCTGCCATATAGCAGAGCAAAAGGAATCAAACTCAAGAAATCTAATCAGGCTTTCTGAAAGAAGTGGGACAGTAAGAAATGAATCACAAACAAGTAGAATTCAAAAGGTTATGATAACATTTTTCTTGCAAGACTGGAAACACTGGTCTATGGATATGCAGAAAGGAAAAATAAAGCACCAGAAATTGAATCTGGTGAATCTGGTTATAAGATTGTCTTCTAGCAAATTTCCAAAACCAAGAACAAGGAAGGAAAATCAATGGCCTTCTCTGGAGATTATAGACATTATAATACTGGTCATTATTTTTCACCAAACATGGCCAACATTTTTCATAATCAAACATTTGTTGGGAAAATTCTGCCAACTGTATTTAGGTTCCCAGGTCATGACCTCTAGAAACACATTATTGTGGTAAAGCAATAATGTAGAAGAATTTCTCAATTTACTTTCCTTCCCTTAGGCACAATCTTTGGTCACTTTATTATTATTATGCATAAAGCATATACAATTTCCTTTCTCCAAAGTTATTTATGCGTTCTACACTTAGAGTGTAGGAGACAATGCTGTGGTTATTTGTGTTTCTGGAAATTTTTGTGGCTAATGAAATATTTAGCAATACACATATTGATTAATCCCCGAAATAATTTTCCTATTCCACATGAGAAGTCTTCCAGGCAGTAGAAACTGAGAGAACCCAACAATTTCAAAAGCACAAGTAGAATCTGTTACATCAACCACGGTAAGATTTAGATTTCTTTGATCATTTCCTGAAGGAGGATTTCATCCTTTTTCCTAATTTCCCTTCTGAGTAATTGATAAGGACAATTGATAATGAATCATGTCTCTTCTGAGAGATGCCTTGGAAATTTTCAAGGCATGTGATCCCATAGAAATACAGTATAGTTTATCTGGTTTATGCTGCTCGACAACTTTAAGGAATTCATTGCAATATGAGGCATTGAAGCTAATACAAATGGAAAAATCTATCCCATTTTGAGTTTGCCCTGGTTAAAATTGACAAGACTAGTCATTTTTTCTCGTAGAATAATACTCAGAGGAGCAGAAGTAAAAGAGAGGGGAAGCCACCTGATGGGAGTGGGAGAGGCACATTGATCCTGTTTCTTCTGTTTCACTGGTGAGGAATTACTGCTTAATAATAACTTTGGCAATTTGCTTCATGCTGTATTCATTCTCTCCTAAAAAGAAGAGTGCAATACCTTATAAGTACTATATTTTTATGCATCGGAAGCAAAAGGGAAGCTGTGTGGATTAAAGGAGTGTTATGGGTTGATTTGTAGGACCCCATAAGATATATTGACATCCTAAATCCAGCACATTAAAGGTGTGACTTTATTTGGAAACAATGTCTTTGCAGATGTAATCAAGTTAAGATAAAGATATGATGGATTAGGGTGGGACTTAATACAAAAGCCCTTTTCTTTGTTTGGAGGGTTTTAATACTGATTCAATCTACTTAATTGTTGCAGTTATGTTGAGATCTGTTTCTTCTTGAGTCAGTGAACATAGTTTGGTGTTCATGCAAATTGTCATTTCACCTAGGTTATCTAATTTTTGGGCATACAATTGTTCATAGTATCATTTCATGAACATTTTTCAGTGCTTTGGAGTCAGCACTGCCACACCTTCATTTCTCATTTTAGTTATTTGTTCCCTCTCTCTTTTTTATCTTTGTCAGCCTAGTGAAAATTTTGTCAATTTTATAGAAGTTTCAAAGAAACATCTTTTGTGTTTTTATTCTCTATTTCATTTATTTCCATGATTATAATTACTATTTTCTTCTTTTTTGACATTTTGCATTTGTTTTAGACTTCTTATGTTAATTTCTCTAGTTGGAGTTAAAACCTTCAACTTGGGATATTTCTTCTCCTTAAATATTTTTAGAGCTATTTTTTATTCATTCTTTGCACTGAGTTTGCCATGTCACATAGTTTTTCATAGGTTTGTTGTCATTTTTATTCACCTCAAAATGTTTCCCAATATGCCTTATGATTTCCTTTTGACATATTATTTTTCAAAGAGAATTCTGTTTAATTTCCACATGCTTTGGATTTTTCAGTTCTCCCTCTCTTTTGCTTTCAACCACAAATTCATTGTGGTATTGTATGATATAAATACTTTTAAATTTATTGAGACATTTTATAAACAAATATATAATCTATCTTATATAATGACCCATGTTCACTATAGTAATATATTCTTCTTTCAGTGGTTAATGTGTTCTGTTTATGTCTTATACTACCAAGCAAATATTCTAATCGTTTATTGAACTTCTGTCAATATGTTCTATCTAGTATTAAAAATGGGAGTTTGAAAAATCCTTCCATTAATGAAAAACTGTCTATTTCTCCCTTCATATCTGTCAAATTTGCATCATATATTTTGGGGCTTTGACATTAGGTATATATATACATAGATATATATAGATATATATCTATATATGTATATACACACACATATATATACACATATATTTATAACTGCTATTTCTTATTGTTGAATTGATCCCTTTATCAGTATATCTTCCATTTTTGTCTCTTGTAACTGTTTTTTACTTAAATCTAATTTATTTAATATTAATATAGCTACACAAACTATGCCATTGAAAATATTGCTAATTGAAATAATTTTTTTTCATCCATTCACTTTCAACTTTCTTGTATCATTGACTTTAATGTGAGTATTTTATATAGTTGGTGCATTCTCTTTTATTCATTCTGCCATTCTATGCCTTTTGTCTGGAATCTTTAATCTACTTACATTTATAGTAATTACTGATCAGGGACAACATTTTCTGCCATTTTGCTATATGATTTTTGTCCCTTTATACCTTCTTTGCCCCATAATTCTTTTGATAATGCCTACTTTCATGTTTATTTAAATTTATTTTGTATTATATCATTTTGAATCTCTTACCACATCTTTATATATATAATTTTCCTATCTTTTCTTTGGGATTATCATGGTGCTTGAATTTGACAAATTAAAATAAAATAGTCATTTGATTTCATGTCAAATTAACATCAATAGTTTACTGAAATATAGTTCCTACTACACTCTATCCATGTGTTACTATTATCATGGACATTTTCAAAAGAAGAGCCCACGCAATCCAGCACCACAAAGGAGAAACACCTCCATCAGTGAGAAGGTGAATTACTGCTAGTGCACAAGCAAGGACTAAGGTAATCTTCCCCAAACCAGTTCAAAGTGAGCATGTGAGCTAAGGTTTTTATAGGTAGAAGAGAGTGGTAGGGGAGATGAAAAAATAGTAGAAAAAAAAAAAGAGAAAACGTGATTATATTAAATCTTCCACAGGTCTTGTGAGGCAGGTACATGAAAATTCTTAGTACTCTATTATCTCAAGCATATCAAAGTTGTCCTTGGTTTCAGCAGCAAATAAACCACAATTATATATTGTTGTGCAGGTCCAAGGTCTTCATGTTTCCTTTTTAGTTGATCACTTCAGGAATTTCACATTTGGTCTTTCTTGGGGGGGAAATCCCTGATTTCCTGAGCCATATATTTCTCCTGTTGGCATTCTGCTGCTTTTTCTTTAAGACATTATCTTATTCCTGTAAGTAGAACTGCGAAGGTCTGGTTAATGTCCTTCAAGTAACTAAGTACAAAATGTAATGTACTAAGATTAGATTAATTTAAAAAAAGCTCAATTAGTTTTTCAGAAGGGTATTAGAAGATCCAGAGCTGCTTAAATGAATAAGTACATTTTCTAGCTATCACCTCCAGCTTTTTGTTGTTATTTTAATAAATTATATCTTTTAAAATTTTATGTCCCAGACCATATCTTTATCATTACTTTGCATGCATTAGCATTTTAGAATCACTGAGAAGTAAAAAGTGGAGTTACAAACCAAAACTTAAATACAAGAGTACTGGTTTTACATTTACCTGTATGGATACCATTTCCAGAAGTCTTTCTTTATGTCAATTTTGTCTACCATTTAATGTCCTTTCCTTTCACTCTGAAAAAAAATCACTTTACCTTTGCTTATTTGACACATGTAATGGTGGTGAATTAACTTAGATTTTAGTTATTTGGGAATGCTTTAAAAATGCCCTCATTTTTACAGGCAATCACACCAGATATAAAATTGTTGGTGTAATAGTTAGGCTCATGTGTCAATTTAACCAGTCAATGTTACCCAGCTGTTTGATCAAGGTATCACTGGCTTAATTTCTTGGTAAGGATATTTTGTAGACTTAAATCATCAGTAAGTTGATTTCATCTAACACTGATTATTACATCTACAATCAACTGAGGGGAATGCCTTCATCAATGAGAGACATCTCATCCAATCAGTTGAAGGCCTTTAAAGGAAAAATGATTTCAGTAGGCAAGGAAAGAGTTCCCATCTCTAATTCAGACAGCCACTTCTCCTAGGGAACTCATTGAGGGAGTACCTTCATCAGAGTTCCTGGTTTGCATCCTACTCTATGGAATTCAGACTCATGCTTCACCATGGTCATATGTGACTATTGTATGAAGTCTCATAGTATATACAGTTATCTTCTGTCAGATCTGTTTTCCTGTAGAACATTGACTAATTCAGCTTGATACTGGGTGTGGTTATTAGGAAAGAGAATCTTAAAAACGGAATTTCATAATCAGTTCTGGGATGTTTGCAATTGGCTCTCTATTCTGATTAAATTCAAAGGCACTAATTACTCTGTTGCTAATAAGCAACAGACCACTGACAGCCAATGGTGTCAGTTGGCAAAAGAGATAGGCAAAATATGACTACGGGATATAGCTACTTCCATGTTTATAAAAGGCAAGGCTCTAGATGGGAGTGCTTTTGACACCTTAATGGTGTTTTTGGAATTCAAAGATTCAGTGATGTTAGCTAGTTTTTCCTAAATATGCTGAATGCAGTTATAAAAGAAGGGGATGAGTTGACTGCTTCAAATTTATAAATTAAATTTGCATGAATTACATGAAAGTTTCCACGTGTGCCCTGAAAGAAAATCTTGTTTTGTGCAGCAGGAGAATTGAGATCTCTAAAAGTGAGACCCAGAGTCTGATTGTATGAGTAGCAGAGTTAAAATGGAAAGTAAAATCTCAACTTTGCAGGGTGTCTGCTGTCAAAGTGATGACAATGATTGGATAGAAATTGAATCCTGAAAATTGTGATGGAGCCATAAGTGTTGATAATGATGGTTGTGGGGATATGAAAACACTAAATTCTGCTGAGTTTTTGCCAGATATACTTGTAATAATCTGCCCTGAAGAAACACCTTTTTGATCTGAAGTCTGCCCTGAGAAAATAGTTTCCTAACCACAGTTTGGCCTTAGGAAGCAATCACCTTACTACAAGACTACCCCAAGGAGTCTGTCATCCAAACTCCATTTGAAGAGATTAATAATTGTCTCACGAAATGAGCCTGCTATAGACTGTCCTGAGATAATTGACTTGCAAGACTTCAAATCCTTTGAATTATTAACTCCAAATACCCCTTTTTCTTCTCCACCTATAATTAGACTAAAGTCACAACAAGCTCCCAAAAGGGAGGTACAAAATATGACCCATGAGGAATTACTATACACTCCAAAAGAACTATATGTTTTTCCAATTATATTTACAGAAATCAAGGGAATATGTGTGGGAATGGATATTAAGGGTGTGGGATTATGGTGGAAGGAATATAAAGATAAATCAGCCTGAATTTATTGATATGGGCCCACTAGGAAGAGATTATGGATTGAATGCTGTAACTTGAACAGTTAGAAAGGGCTCTAACAGTTTTTTCAGGAGGCTGGCTAGAACATGGATCGAAATTTAGCCAACATTATCTGAGGTCAAAATGCCAGAACTTCCTTGTTATACTGTAGAGGAGGGAATCTAATGTCTTAGAGAGATTGGACAGTTAGAATGGATTTATCATGAAAGACTTGCTCACCCACCCAGGAATGCCCCAGGACACAACTTTCATGAATAATGTGAAGAACAAATATGTGAGACTAACTCCCTCTTCCCTGAGGGGTAATGTATTGCTCTTCTCTGTAGGTCAGATATTACCTTGGGAACTGTTGTCACCTAACTGGGAAACTTAACCACTATGAGTATGATAGGACCCTGAGTAGACAGAAGCATATTGGCAGGACTTAATCACCAAAGACAAAGTGGACATGGCTACTACAATGAAGAACAGACTTAAAGCAGCAATCAAAATTATCTGAGTTGCAGAGACCTATGTTGTTGGCTAATAGATCATAGGGTACCTATAAGTAAAATAGATTGGCAGTCTAGAAAATTCCTGCTAGATCTATATAAACAGAAGTATTATTGACCGAGTGAACAAAGGTGAATTTGAATTACAGAAACAGAGAGTCACATTCCCTTAATCAATTGCCATGCTTGAGACAGTTTACAGACCCAGACAATTTTTAATGAGGTGTAAGTATGGTCCCCTTTTGGAAAGGCCCTGTCAGACTGCCAAAAATTTATATTGTTAATCTTCCTCCTAGACTTCCTCAAAGAGAACTACAACCTTATACCAGGGTAACACTGTGTTGTGGAAAAGGAAATTATTAGATATTGGGGTTCTTAAACAATGACTCAGAAGTGACATTAATTCCAGAAGGTCCAAATTATCACTGTGGTTCACCAGTCAAAATAGAGGATTATGGAGGTCAGATGATTGATGGAGATTTTTTAATACATATTTTTATTAGAGAAGTTGTCAGCTTGAAAACAATCATGCATAACTTGCAAAATTCCCATAAGTCACTCTTCCAACATCTTACATTGTTGTGGAACATTTGTGACATGTTAAGAAAGGTGAACATGGAATTTGTGGGTATGATGTTGAAAGTGCAGGTGTGGGAATGGTCTTATGGCAGTATGACAAAGTAGTGTCACTGGTTTAGGGTGTAGGTTGGGGGGGGCAATCAGGAAGGGGTGCATCTGGGGTAGGCTTCTCGGGAGTATATGAGTGTTCATCCTGTCATAATGTGTTGTGTCAGGGAGTGGTGACCCACATGGTGAGTGGGAAGAAGATGGACCCCATCTTTGTGAGGACCGATTCACCCAGAAATAGACAGGTGGGTGTCTCTTAGGCACAAGGGTGTATCCTAATAAGAGAGGATAATCAGCATGTCAAGATCTCTTTTTGCATGTAACTATGAATCTTGTCATCCAGTGAGTCAAGACAGGGGAGTGTCATGAGCCCCAGGGGGATGGGGAGGAAGGAACAGAAAAGATCAAACAGGGGGCATTTAGTGGTGAAGGGAAATGTTTTTCATTATCTTACGGTAATGGACACAGGACATGTTAAATATCATCAAAAATTATTAAACTGTACCGTCTAAATTGTAAACTATACTGTAAACCATTGACAATATTTAGTAGCTATGCTTCACTATCTGTATAACAGTTATAACAATGCTACCATCCACATAAAAAAGGTTTTAGTATGGGGTAAGAAAAGGGGAAGGAGGTTAGGTATATGGGAGTCTCTAGTATACTGTGTGTGACTTTGCTCTGACCTAAAAATTCTTTGAAAATCAAATGAAAATTTGGGAGAATCTGGGGAGTGTGAGGGGGCAGGTGCCACAGTAGAGACTGGACACCTGATAATGCAAAGATAAAAGGAAAAATGTTAAAAAAGATTTTTAGACAATTTGTCTGTTTTTTTCCCATTTTCTGAATATCCCAATCCTTTAATTTAATTTTATTTCTAGTGTTTTTCTTAAGTTTCCATGTATTTTATTGCTTATGTTTAAACTTATCTTTATTGTTTCATTTTCCTATTAATTGTATTTGGCTATTATATGGGCTTCATTTTCAAGGAAGGTTTGGATCACAGAAGGCTTACAGAAGGGGGCAGGAGAGAATCATTGGTGGGGGGGTGTCTGCGATGGGGGTTTCATGGGAGGACGTTCACCTGAATATGCATGAAAGATATATAAAATTGTTCAAATGATCCCGGGTTGGGGCATGGTCACAGTGGGTAGACAATCAATCAATAAATGAGGGAACACTGAATTCCCAGCCTGGAGAACTCAGCCACATTCTCCAAGGGAGAAGAAACAGTCCCCAGAGTGCAGGGGCAGTCTCTGGCACAGGAGGAGGGTACACTGATGGGTTCTTTTTATTGATGGCTAGCCTTATGGGTCTTTGCTCTTGTAATTGAAACTTAGCCTATTGTTATGGGGTGCTAAGGGTTGCCACTTGAGACCCTCCTTGTTGCTCAAATGTGGTCTCTGTCTAAGCCAAACTCAGCATATGAATGTATTACCTATCCCCAGCGTGGGACAAGACTCCCAGGGATGAGCCTCCCTGGCAATGAGGGATTAATATCAAGTGCCAACTGGCAATACGACTGGAAAAAGACCATGAATAAAAAGGGGAAAAGATAAAGACAAATGAGTTCATGTGGCTAAGAGACTTCAAAGAGAGTCGGGAGTTCATCCCAGAGGTAACGCTTATGCACACCTCAGTAGGATCTCATAGAACACCAAAGTGTATATCATCGCACACAGAGGGGCTCCTGAGGATTCTGGAGATGCCAGGTCCTATATAAGGGGAGATAGCCCCAGTGATTGATGCCTTATCAGTGGGCTCTGCTTTGGAATCAGTGCTCCTGAGAGTGACAGAGTTGGACTCAACCAAGTCTTCCCTGCACATGATCTATCAGTCCCTTATATTCAAACCTATATGTGATGCTGGAGTTTGTAGGTGTACTTCCAGAGACTGGATCCTCTGGACTGCCCATGTGCCAGCTTTGCCTGGAATCTTGGTGGAGCTGCAACTCCTATTCTACAGCTCAATGGACTCACCCAAGTCACCTGGTGAGGAGATGATGATGCAGAATGACCATCCCAGGGAATGGAGAGACCCTGCAGCTGCAGGCAGGAAAATCCCATCCACTGTATCCTTTGGATATAAGCCCCCTCTCACTTGGAGGTGGAGTGGACATCACCATCCTAAACTCCTCAGGATTATGGAAAGAGCTATGGACTAGAGTGAACTTAATGGTATTCTGCTGTGGACATAATGTCATTCAAGCAATGGAAGAAATTACAACAGTGAGGTGGAGCCAGTGGCCACTGGATGCTTTTGGGGCAGGGAAGGGAAAAGCAGTTGTAATACAGGTGCTTTTTCAGAACTTGGGAATTATCCTGAGTGACATTACAATGGCAGATATAGGCTGTTTTACATCAGCATATACCATGCAGAAGTGTGTGGGAGAGAGTGTGGTCTACAATGTGAACTATGGTCCATGCTTAGTGTCAAAGCCCCAGGGTGCGTGTATCCATTGCAGGTGATGTGCCACACAAATGAAGATGTTTATGTAGGATGTTATGGGACGTGTGGGAGGTGGGTAACATGGAATTCCCTGTAATTTTTGTGTGACATTTATGTAACCTAAGCATGTTTATAAATATATAT
>JAQZBX010015085.1:0-37952 GCA_029593785.1 Cabassous unicinctus
AAAAAAAAAAAAAAAAATCTAAGCACATTGTGTACTGCTTTTGGGGTTTCACCATGGAATTCTGCAACTCTGCACCAAGTCTGGCCAACGGGGCTGCAGGTCTGGGGAGTTTCCCCTGGAGGCAGCCCCATCTCTCTGCTCCATGGGTCCCGACTGCCCTTTCCCTCCTTCTTCTCCTAGGGGTCGGATCAAGCACTTAGATGTGGTGACCCTGCTCCGGCGGATTCAGCCCCCACTGGGTTTCGGAAAGCTGTGCCCTCACCGCGTGGCTTGCAAAGTAAGAGTTGACCTGGGTTCGTGGGGAAAGGAGAGAAAAAGTGGGAGGCAAGAGACCTGTTTGCCTTGTGACCTGGTCAGGTCATCGATCCTTTAAGGGAATGAAGACCATTGTTTATGTGCCTTAAGAGAAGACACCTGAGCCAGCTCTAAGTTCTCAGCCCCTTCAAAGGAACAGTGGAAGGAAGACCTCATCTCCTACCCAGCCATATACTCAGCCCTGAATAAAAGGACTGTTCAGGGGCATGGGTGTAGCTTGGTGGTGAGCACCTGCTTCCAATGCACGAGGTCCCGGGTTCATTCCCTGGTACCTCCTTAAAAAAAAAAGACTGTTCAGAGTGGGGCTTTGCTGCCCCATCAGGCTGCTGCTCACACAGCTAAGAAACCACCAGCGAGGCCTCCAGGGAGACCCCAGCCTGGGCTGAGTGGGTGAGGGCTTCTTCTCCTGGGATCAGAGGTCCTTTAGAGAGTCCACGCATGGCTTCAGGGAGCTGGGAGGCCCCAGCACTGTAGCAGAATCACTGAAACACTCACAGATTTTGCCAGGGAGAGGGTCTATCACTTTCATCAGATTCCTACATGAGTCCCTGGCCCACAGACGCTTAAGACAAACATCTAGGTTCGGTTAGACACAGCTCCTGCTTGTGTGGCAGGCGCGTGGATTGAATTTTGAGCCTGAGTGTCTCCCTTGCGTCACCCTAATCCCGCCCTTGCAAACCACCGGTCCCTGCAGAGTGTCCTTTCCACTCTCTGCCCTCTTCTTTCAATTCCCTCCCCACCCCATTCTCACTGATCTGCACTCCTTGTTGGAATGACAAGGAGCTGAAAAAGCTTGGAGGAAATTGAAATCAGAACCGTAGAGAGGAAGCAGCACAAATGGCAGAAAGACTTGGCTCTGTGGATAATTGACTCGTGGAAAACAGAGCTGAAGGTATATAGAACCTTCTTCTACCTGTGCTCTCTTGAACTCAGTCTCTTTTCTCATTTGTGTATCCACTTGGCACCAAAAAAAGATTTTAGAGGATTTCCAAGAGTATGGAAAATAGGAGGGGGAAAAAAAAGCACAAATTATAAGTGAAGGGGAAGCACCAGGGTAACGAGGGCAGGTCTGAGTGCAGCCAGGATGAGGCTGAGGTGCATCCCATCACCACCCGCACATGGGCCCGGCCGGGCTGCGGCTGGGCCTCTAGGCTTCCAGCGGCCAGGATGGAAAGAGAAGCTTTCACACTTACACAATCCACACTGTCTGCGAGTCGCTCAAAGATCCGGTCACTTGGAAAACGATAATGTTCTTTGGCACCAAGATGGACAGGAATATGTGGTGTGATGGAGCGAATCGCCCCCTTGACCGCGTCCTTAGGATAGATGCCATGAAGAGTTTCATGGGGATTTTCTTGTAGTGAGCCCAGTGGGTGCTGATGGCACCACACCGAAGCACAGTGCAATGAAAGCAAGTCGTGGTGGTGGGAAAGGAGGAGGGGGGCAGTGCCGTCCTAGTTAGTGTCAGCTGGCTTCTGGTCCAGCGGGATGCAGGGGTATATTTTTAAATATACGGAAAAGAGGATGCCTTCCGTCTCCAGCAAGCCAACCTCCCGCGATTGTTTCCCTTCGCTGGGCCTCTGCTGGCTGCTGGCTGGCAAGTGGGTTCCCCCCAAATGCTGGCGTACAGCTCCTCTTTGTCGCCAGTAGAGACAGCAGATCCATATGCCTCAGTAGGCATTTGAGCGGGTGGGGGTGGGGCGCGTGGGGACGCGAGGGTGCACTGAGGACACATTTTGTTCTTCCCCCACGGTAATGCCAAGAGTCTCCCCAGAAAAGGCTGTGAATGCATTTCAGTGACCCATGCCGCGTAGCCGTGCCCACTTGCGCTGTGAGGCCCCTCCCAGCACCCTCCTGCCACGGGGGCCCCCTGGGCCCTTTGAGAACAGTCTGCGGCCCTGACCGGCTCTGCCTCCTCTTCCCCTCCAGCGCCTGGTCTCCATGAACATGCCTCTGAACAGCGACGGGACGGTCATGTTCAATGCCACCCTGTTTGCCCTGGTCAGGACAGCCCTGCGGATCAAGACAGAAGGTAAGAGGCGCCTGCGGGCCGTGGGGGGCGGCTCGGAAGATGCGGCAGCTCACCAAGCCCCCCCAGGGCCCAGCCTTCTCTGCAGGCAGAGCAGGGTTCACGGATGTCTCCTTTGCTCCCTGAACGGCCTCGTGGCCTCAAGCCTCATTTGTTTTGAACTCTTGCTTTCTGTG
Organism: Cabassous unicinctus; assembly: GCA_029593785.1. Taxonomy (NCBI): domain Eukaryota; kingdom Metazoa; phylum Chordata; class Mammalia; order Cingulata; family Chlamyphoridae; genus Cabassous; species Cabassous unicinctus. Next base: position 2,521 of record JAQZBX010015085.1, read on the forward strand.
GGTCCCCAGACAATTTTCTGGGTGATATCTTGAGGTCCTAGGACATAGTTTAAAAAGAAAACAAAAACCTGAAGCAGGTAAGTGGAATTTTACTGGCTACAGGTGGGTGTCTCAAATGCTCAGTGCTCTTTTTAAATGAAAAGGACCCATGTTGGGAAGGGCTCATGGGGGCAAAGGTGACTCAGGCCAGGGCCATTGCTTACGGTTGTGCTGGCCGTGACTGGCACCGGGTGCTCAGCCGCCCGGCACATGGGGATAAAACCTCACCTGTGCTCCCCTCGCCAGGCTTCCTCAGGGCTGCATCCACCCACGGGGACCCCGTCTTCCATTTTGCACAAAAAGCGCCCTGTGCTTTCCTTCTAACTGAATCTGCTGTCTGAACCACTCTGGAAAGAGCTGTATAAAATGAGCCTAAGAAGAAGCAGTCCCTGCTCTCTAAGAGCTTCTTGGCTCAAGTGTTTCTCTGAGTGTGGACAAAAGACCACCTGCCTCGGAATCAGTCGTCAGCGCTTGTTGAAACGCTGCGTCCCAAGCGTCAGCCCAGCTCTCCTCACTAGGAGTCTCTGGGAGTGGGGCTCGGGAATCTGCATTTGGAACCAGCTGCTCAGATGATTCATCTATGAATTCAAGTTTGAAACCCACTGGTGTAGTAATTAGAGAAAACACAGATGAGACAAGCCGTATGTGTTCTTTTCCCCTCTTACGTGTCAGTCCTAGAGGCAGGGGCTGCCAGTCCCAGTGTTTGCCTTTGCTGCAAGAGAAGGGGCCCTGGGCAGGGAGATAGGCGATGCCTTCTTACTGCAAATAACACATTCAATAAGTCATTTATTCTCTTTCCACTTCAGTCTCATTTGTAAAACAGGAAAGGAATGGCAGCTGGGAGTTTAGTTCAGTGAATAACCCAGAGAGGTGCCTTTTCTCAGTTAAATCCTTCCAGAAAATAATAGAAACATCTGAAATGAAGGAAAACAAGAATCAACCCAACAAGATACAGATCAAAATAATGAGCTGATCTTGAAAAAAATAAAAAATAGTTAAAGTTCTGCTGTTAAACTCAAAAAAAAAAAAAAGCAAAAGCTAAAGAACATACCTTCAGTAGTAAATGCAATAACTCTGTCTGAAATAAATGTAAACAGGCCCATATCTGACTACCAAAAGTATTAAAAATACATTTATTCAATGCACACAGGTGTATGTGTAACAGAGAAGAGATATTGCAGGTAAATTCATTCACATGTTAAAATTGATGATCCCTGAGTGGTAGAATCAGTAGAAACTTTTACCTTTTTCCTTTACTTTTGTTACTTTCCAAGTTCTCTACAATGAATGTTATTACATTTATGTTCAAGAAGAAAGGGCTTTCTTTTCCAAGAGAGAAAATATGACTGCCAGAAGGAATGTGCCGCATTATTTAAAGCCCCATGTAAATGGGTAAACCCCATAAAGGAACAAAGAATACCGATGCACTAAAGCCAAAATTCAGCGCTATTGGAGCTGCACTGTCAGAGCAAATCAGATCCTAATTAAATAATGATGAAAAGGAACTGATCAAAAATCAGCAAATACAGATAGCCAAGATCATGGAGAAACAGGCATTCCAGAGGAAAGGGGAGAAGCCAGCTATGTGGTAACTAAAGTCAAATCAGAAGCCAAAGAACGTCTTTTAAATGCAAAGACATTTCAGAATAGCTCTCAAGCCTTCAAGGTAAGTCCCTCCCATACTTGTGAAGTAGTTAAGACTGGAGGACAAAAGCCAGTTCTTCGAAGCAACTAGGGAAAAAACTGCGAGAAAACATCTAAGTTTGGGAGCCTAAGGTTTACTTCAGTCCTCACCCTTCAGGCTTTGGGGAAGGGAAGGAACTAGGGAGAAGTTAACACCTACTTCAGAGAACCAGGCTGTCCTCCCTCGTCCAGCGCCAAGCCATGTTTTCTCTTGGAGTAAGAAAAGCTGTCAGTGAAGTTCCGCCGTTGCATAGACACCATTGTGAGAATAAATTAAGGCTTGAAGAATAGATGAAATCCTTTTTGAAGATGTGCTCTTCTCCTGGCCCTGCTGTAACGAATTATTGAAAACTGGGGGGGCTCCCAACAACTGGCATTGATTCTCTCACTGCCTGGAGGCTGGAAGTTGAAATCAAGCTGTCAGCAGGGCTGAGTCCTTCTGGAAGTTTGCGGGGAGAATCTCTCCTAGCTTCTCCGAGGATTGTCGCCCACCACCTTTGGCCTGCCTTGGCTTGTAAATACATCGTTTTAGTCTCTGCCTCCATCTTCACTCGGCCTTCTTCCCTGTCGCTGCATGTCCTTTCCTCTTCTGTTTAGGATTTAGGCATGTAGGACCCACCCTAATCCAGCATGACCTCATCTTAACTAATTGCATCTGCAAAGACACTACCTCCAAATAAGGTCCCGTGCCGAGGTCCCAGGAGGACATGGATTTTGAAGGACACTGCTCATCCCAGTGCAGAAATAAGTATATTTGACTGTTATATGAATTGGGATTTGCAGAAACCACTAATTACCTTAGCCACAAAGGCAGTTTATTGGCTTCTCGACTGGAAGGCCCAGCGGATGTCCTCTAGCTTCAGACACTGTTGGAGCCGATGCTCAAACAGAACTCGGGAGTTCATCACTCCCGCTTGGCTTCCTCCCGAGGCCCCGCTCTCCCGTGTGGATTTAAACTCAGGCCGTCTGAGGCTGGAGCTCTCAACCACTATCCTCACTGCCTCTCCTACCTAAGAGCCATTGAACTTGCCCTGTATTGGTTTTCTATTGTTTTATAACAAATCATCCCAAACTTAGCAGCTTCAGACAACACCCATTTTTCCGCTCACAGTTCTGCAGGTCAGGAGCCCAGGCACGGAGAAGCTGGGTTCTCTGCTCGGATGCTCACAGGGTTGCAATCAGGATGTTGACCATGCTGAGTTCTCTTGGAAAATCCACTTCCAAGCTCCTTCACGTCATTGGCAGAATTCAGTTCTCGAGGTTGTAAGACTGAGGTCCCTGTTTCCCTGCTGACTTTCTTTGGCTGGGGACCGCTTTCAGTTCCTAGAGCCTGCCTCTCTCTTTCAGTGGTTCACAACCTGAGCATTGACTTTCTCTGCCCAGCGGGAGCGGGTCCCTCTGACTCCCTCTTCTGCTCCCAGCAGGAGAGAGCTCTTGACTCTTAAAGGGTTGGTGTGACTCCATCAGGCCACCCTGGTATCACCCTATCCTAAGGTCGTAACCTAATCACGGAGTGAAACCTGTCATCTTCATAGTCTTGGAGACAATGCAGGGCATGTCCACTGCTGGGGTCAGGTGGATATTTCAGGGGACACCTTGACATCCTCCCATCTATAAGGCCGGTATCACAGAGGCTGCATGGGATAGACAGGTCCTGAAGCCTGGGTTACCAATAGAGAAATTAAACCCAGGGAATATCACGTGAGTCCAAAACCACAGAGGCCAGTGCCTTCTGATTTCTGCTCGCACCGTTCAGGTTTGCAGCCTTTTCCCCCCGGGAGACTCGTGAGAGCCCTCTGACACGGATGTACCACCGTGGGTGGACGCTCCATTCAGGTTTGCAGGGGAGAGTGTTCTTTCCAATCACCCTCCTTTCCCTGTGGCAGCCCAAGTTGGTTTGTGGGAAATGCCACCTCCCCCTAAGGAGCAGCCCCTCCTGGCAGGGCTGGCTGTTAGAGCTGATGAGTGAGGGGCTGTTGGTGACGCTGCCCTGGACCCTGCAGCTCTGCCCAGATACCCGCAGCCTCTGCCACTCCACGTGCCTCCCACGAGGAGAAGCAGCATTTTCAGGATGAGGGGCCGCCACTGGTTGTCTTGAGCAACAGGCAGGAAAGAAGGAGGGAGAAGTGGAATTGGACAGAGGGCGGGAGGGAAGGCAGGAAAACAGAGGGAGATAAAAGAGGAAGAGGAAGGAGCTGGAAACGGGAAGACCTGGTTAAAAAGAAGAGGAGGGAAGCAGATGTGGCTTAACCAGTTGGACATCCACCTACCACATGGGAGGTCCCAGGTTTGGGTCCCGGTGCCTCCTAAAGAAGACGAGCAGACACCGCACCCATTGCAACAAGCTAGACGCCTAAACAAGCAGATGCCACAAGCCAGCAGACACCGCAGCCCATGGAGAGTGGATGTGGCTCAGGCGGTTGGGGACTCGCCTCCCATGTGGTAGGTCCCAGGTTCAGTTCCTTTTGCCTCCTGGAGAAGGTGAGCAAACAATGAGCAGATAAAGAGAACCATCTGGGGTAGGGGTAGCATAAATAAAAATAATAATAATAATAAAGTAAAAAAATTAATCTAAAAAAAAAGAAAAATTGCAATGTGGCTAGTGTAAGTGCATTTAAAAAATAAAAGAAGAAGAAGGAAAATCAAACTGACTCATCTGGGGTAAAGTGCCACCCTTTAGCAGCTTCCCATTTGTTTCAGGGGCCCCATCCCCCAGGAGGGCCCTCTGGGGGGCTAGTGGTAACTTTCAGCTTTACACCTCCCTTCCCGCAGGGAACCTCGAACAAGCCAACGAGGAGCTGCGTGCCATCATCAAAAAGATCTGGAAGCGCACCAGCATGAAGCTGCTGGACCAGGTGGTGCCCCCTGCAGGTGGTGAGTGCCCCCACCCCACCCCAGGACCCCCGGTCTCTCCTATCAGCCCCACCTCCATCTCCTCCAGCCGAGGCACCCCTGGAAATGTGGGAACATCCTTGAGACATGAGTTCTTGAGTCCAGAAGGCTGGCTGGGGGCTCGATCTCTCCAGACCTTTCCTGTGGGACCCGAAGGCCCTACTTGTCAGGAGGACAAGGGGGACAAGCCCTTCCCCAACCCAGACCCAGACTGCCAGGGTGGAAGTCGGGCCCAGTCCTGCATTTTACGCATGGGACCAGGCAAGTGCCTCAGTGCATAGGTGCTTGGTAGAACTCCATGGAAACCCGCAAAGTAGAGGCTTCCCCATAAACCGCTGAGCTGATTGTGCCAGGAATAATGGAGCCAGGCAGGAAGAATCCACTGAGGTCCCCTCTTGGCTGAAATTCTCCTTGGTTTTCTTGGGCGGTGTTTTTCGACCCTCTCAAGCCAAAGCCCCTTTTTATAACAAACAATGCCCCTACTACTCTCCAGACTGATAATCACAGTTAATAAAACCTTCCCACACATGCAATTTCCAAAATATTAATTTAATGCTTTAACTCTAATATAAAATATATTAAAATTGAATGTTCTCCAGTGTGTGAATGCTCATTCACAGCCATACCAGAAGTTATAGTTAACCATTGAAATGCTGACATGCACCCACTTACAGTAAGTTTGTGTTTGGAAGAAGTAAGACAATATTCAATATTATCGACACTTGGTGCTGGGAATTTTGAAATAAGGGCTAAGTACATTTAAATAAGTTTATATACGTACATACATACATACACACGTACATTAATAGCCTGGACTGACAGCTGCAAATGCAGATGGAGACAGGTGGGTCAGAGGCAGTGGGTGACACAGATACCCCAATGGGCAGTGCCATCAGGGATACAGTGTTCCCAAATGTGAACCCCTCTTGGTCACGCTCAAACAAAATAAAGTACAGCCTGCCCTCAATTTACACAGCAGTTATATTCTGAGTATATTAAAATCATGCAAACAATACTTTGTGTTCACGTGTAAAACAGAGTTGGGTTCTAACCTTGGATAGCTCCCCACCTGGATGTTTAGCAGATTCTTGAAGGCCATGCAGTATGCAAAGCTATTGTTTGTTGTGCAAAACACACCGGTGCTGTATGGGATACTTCCAGCACCGCTAAATGCCCGTCGCACCCCCAAATCACTATGACAACTATAAAACACCCCCCTATTTTTCCAAAACACTTTGCAAGAGGTGGTACCACCCCCTCTGAGAACCAGTGCCCAAAGGGAAAGTAGGACTGGGGTTAAGTGAGGAATCACCGAAATAGACTCGTATGATGTTCTATACACATTCTTTTATTTAATCCTTACAACAATTCCATCAAGTTTGCTTAAGGAAATAAAGTTCTTAGCAGCTAAGTGGCTGGCGGACCCAAGGATATTTGGAGAGTACATAGCAGATTCGGGGTGCAAAACCAGATCTGAGGGGTCCCAGAATGCCAAGCTGGTTTTACCATAAAGTCCTTCCTCCCTGACCCCCCTGGCCAGGGTCTCAGGTGTTGTCCCTCCCACCTGGGAATAAGTCCCATGCAAAGGGAAAGGTCCATCTCTGCCGTGGCTTTGGCTATTTGTAAGAGACAGGAGCACCCTCACAAGCCCCGAGATCTAACCCAACCAGCTGGCTCCCAGCCCATTGCCTGCTCCTTCCCAAAGAGCTAGGACATGCAGCAAAGGGGCTACTTCCTGGGCTTGAAATATTCCCCTTGGAGACTTATTGGCCTCTCCACCATCTGGTCTGTTCCCAGGATAGAGACTGATTGCGTCATGTCTAAACGTGGAAGCCCAGCAGGGACCCAGCCAAACCACATGATGAAAATACACATTGTGTTTGGTTTTAAAGGAAAACCCCAAACTCAGACTTCCAACAACTCCTCCCTCCAACCTTTAAGCAGAACTATATTTTCACGTAGGGGATCTGGCCAGTTTATGATGGGTATTCGAAGCTTTTTAATCAAATAAGAGTTAACAGTGCCATTGAGGTGAAAAACACAAGGTAGGGAATATGTTAACAATATGTAAAACAAAAGGGGGATAGGAATATATCTGCTTATATTAGCAGATAAAATACCCAATAAACTAATAAAAGAGGTTATCTGTTGGGAGGTGGCAGCTAGGCAGGTGGGGGATGGGGCTGGAACGAGACTTTTCACCGTATACCTTTTTATACATTTTTCTCTTTTTGAAGCATCTCTTTTTGTTCTACCACTTGAAAAAATTGCATTTTAAAAATTTAGGAAAGTTTGGCTTCTAAAAAAGAATCCCCCCGTTTACCTCCGATCCCCTTTCCTCTCTTCGTGTCATCTCAGATGATGAGGTCACCGTTGGCAAGTTTTACGCAACCTTCCTGATCCAAGAGTACTTCCGGAAATTCAAGAAGCGCAAAGAGCAGGGGCTTGTGGGCAAACCCTCCCAACGGAATGCCCTGTCCCTGCAGGTGAGGGGCTAGTGGGAGAGGCTCTCACTCCAAGGGAGGTCCTGGTCACTTCCACTGACCTCCAGTCAGGGCCTGAGTCCCTCAGAAATAGGCCAGAGGCCAGGTCCCTTCAGAAGGAAACTTCCCGAGAGCTCCAAGCCTTTCCCACGGCTGATGTGAGAAGCCGTACCCTTTCCTTCCTTCCACACACACACAGAGCCTTCCACAGTCTTGCTTGATTCACCACCCTCAGAGCTCTCGTGAGCTCCTGAAATTCCCATGACAGCCCCTGATTCCTGGTGGTTCCACATCATGTGGCTTTGCCTTCATCCCTCCTGGATGGACAGATGGACTCTTCCACCTTAGGGCAGGCAAGAGAGGCCCAGGGCAGCACATCTCCTCCTTTGCATGTACAGATGCACCCCATCCCCCACGAGGCCCCCCTGCCTTGCAGAGAAGCAGAGAATGGGGTGGTTGGGTTGAGGAGTCCCAAGGGCCCAGAGGAGAAGGCCCAGGCTCTGGGTGATGGCCAGCTGGGAAGCTCTGGTGGGAAAAGACCAGAGCCTCACACATCCCCCTGGATTCCAGGCTGGCCTGCGCACGCTGCACGACATTGGACCAGAGATCCGACGTGCCATCTCTGGGGATCTGACGGCAGAGGAGGAGCTGGACAAGGCTATGAAGGAGGCCGTGTCTGCTGCCTCCGAAGATGACATCTTCAGGGTGGGTGGATGCCGCAGTCACTCTCTTTGACCTTGAAATAGAGAGGGTGGGCTGGGGTCGTGCCAAGGAAGCCCAGGGAGGCAGAATGGGTTCTGTTGCAGATCCCCAGCTCTTACCCCACTTCTCCCCCTTTATTGAACCTGACACCATCTCAAGTTAAGACTCCCAGGACAGCACAGCCCTCAGGGAAGGAGGGAAGGTGCCATTTTCATAAGGGAAATGCTTTTCAGGAGAAACTTCCATATTAAAATTTCCAAAGTGGTGGCCTCTGGGCCACGGTGAATCTGCAGACATGTTTTGTTTGCAACCTTTGAAAATCTGGTGCAGCCAGATAAAAACCTAGATTTCTGGCTTCTCTTGAAGATCTCGCGATACAGAGCTCATGAACCAGCATGGCAATGAAGGGCTGGAACCAAGTGGCGGTCACTCTCTTGGGAGTGTGTTTCTCCAGTCCACAAGTACCCCTTCCACTCCCCTCCTTTCCTGGATGTTGAGCTGACCATCAGTTGCAATAGTGAAAACTAAGCATGACAAAGCTGGAATGCATGAATCCTTACGTCCAGCTCTCTTCACTTGTTTGCATTACCTGCCTAACTCCTGAAAGTTATGGTTAGAATTCCTTCTATAGCAAGGGAGAAGCTACTGACCATCACTGTTCCAGTGTCCTGCTAACACCTACTACTCCCTTACCACCTTCCTAAGCTATAGAAAAGTCAGGGAGGTCAGATAAGCCCATGCTGCCTGTGACTTTCCTCTCATCATCATCCTCATTTTCATCACCATGAAATATCCATCACTGAATGGCCGCAGGGACATGGCACCCTGTTAATACCACCCAACAAGACCCCAGGCAGATACTTGAAAACACTCCTTCACCAAAGCCCAAGGACATTCCAATGTCAAGGATTAAACCAACCTTGCAGATAGCTACTCGCCCACTGGCCCAGGACAAGGAAAGAATGTGGGGGAACAAATAACTGGTCCCTGATTTGAACTCTTTAAAAATCTCCTGGGGAACAGGAATTGAAATTCTTCGTCCTCATTTCCAAAACAGTTTGGCTAACACAGTTTCTTGCTCTGTAAGCCAGTTAGATTTCCATTTTTAAAAATCCAGTTAGAGAGAGTCCTCTGGTCCCTTTCCTCTCCCCTTGGCCCTCATGGTGTTCTCTGCCAAATCCAGCAGCAGGCTGCGGTTAAGGATTGCCCTCCTGGACTTGTCCTTGAAATTCAATTCTCGTCTTCAGGGGGCTCATTAGAAACTTCTGGGCTTACAGTGAGCAGCCTTCCCGCCTGACCCAGTTCCCCAGATGAGGGGGGGGTCCTGTCTCTCACCGTTGTCTCAGCCCCTTCAGAGGGGAGGTGTGCTACCTTGGGTGCCTAGGTCCCCCCGTTTCTTGAGCTGCCAGGCCGTGCAGGTGAAGGACTTCACCACGTGCCCCTGGCTGCCCCTCCCGGGATTTCTCCGACCGGGTGCTTTCAGGTAGCTAAGGGGGCGTTCTCCACCCACCCCCTCCCGTCTTGCCTACAGAGGGCCGGGGGCCTGTTCGGCAACCACGTCAGCTACTACCAAAGCGACGGCCGGAGCGCCTTCCCCCAGACCTTCACCACCCAGCGCCCACTGCACATCAGCAAGGCGGGCAACGGCCAAGGTGACACTGAGTCGCCGTCCCATGAGAAGCTGGTGGACTCCACCTTCACCCCCAGCAGCTACTCGTCCACTGGCTCCAACGCCAACATCAACAATGCCAACAACACTGCCCTGGGCCGCTTCCCCCGCCCCACCGGCCACCCCAGCACGGTCAGCACCGTGGAGGGCCATGGGCCCCCCTTGTCTCCTGCTGTCCGGGTGCAGGAGGCAGCCTGGAAGCTCAGCTCCAAGAGGTAAGCAGGAGGGTGGGAAGGCCCATGCCCATGCACGTGGGCCTCACACACTCCAGCCGGTGGACATCATGGGTGGAGGAGAGCTTGGTCCTCAGGCCCACTGCTCAGCCTTCAGTCTGGGGATGGAGGCTGTGCATGGGGCCCAAGGAGGGAGGGAGAGAGGAGCTATGCTGCCTCCAAAGTCCTGCCCTTGGTTAGACATGGCAGCCATGCTCAGAGTGGGCAAACACGGCCCCATTGGCAAGCAGAGTCCTGAGGGGCCACACCTCTGGACAGAGCCTCCTCTCCTCTCTCATCCTACCTGAGCAGAGGGACCGCTGGTCCACGAACCTTCTGAGATGTTTGTAATCTGGCTTGACAATAGAAACCATTCCCTCTGCCCTTGCCCAAGTCTGCCCAAGCCTGACCTTTCGCCTCCTGGGGACAGGACCCCCTTCTCTGCAGCACTTGCCACTCGGCCCCAGTGTAGGATTGCTGATAGTCTTGACTGCGTCCCCCGCCTCCTGACTCACTCTTTTCTTCCCATCCTCTGCTCCCTGGTACGCTAGGATGCGTTGCCATGACATGCTGGGACGGTAGGTGCCTCTTTCCATGCTCTGGGCTCAGGAAGTGCAGCCTGGGCCCAGGAGGGTCTCATCCCTGTCCATCCCAGCAGCTCTGGGTTTCCCAAGGCAGGGATGGGAGAGGACACCCCTCTGCATCTTGCCATTCCACCCTTAATAGTGCTGCTCTTCCAGAGCAGTACAGTGCTCCCCAACAGGCTAGACAGATCCCTAGCATGCCAGGTTCTGGGGCCAATCTCCTTTCCTGCCCTTGAGCTCAGAAAAGAACAGAGAAGTGGAAGTTGTTTTCTAAATCCCTGGACAAGTGTCCTGATGCTGCTGCCATTCAAGGGGCTAGCACACTTGCCTGCTGGTCTTCCCATCCCTTCATAACACCAGTTTTCAAGAGGCCACGTGCAAGCCCACAGGGCCTGGGCATTTAACAGTGTCTGGTGATAGACAAGTCAAACTGGCCATCTTGTCTACCTTACTCTCTGGAAGGCTGGCTGGGTTAACCACTCAACCACAGTGGTGGGTTGAGTCCTTCAACTCAGTAGATGTATATTGACACCTTCTGTGTGCAGGACTGGATGTTGTATGCTGATCAGAAAGACTGGCTTTGCCTAGGAGAATATCAAATTTAATGGCCTGTCTTGATGAGCCCCTACCTTTTCTGCCTTCATACTCTTCTACAACTTCAGGGCTCAGTCCTTCTGCTGCTTTCCCGCCCCCTCTGCTGGCCTTATTAATACCTCTTCTTAAGGAAGGCTATAGTCATAATTAATTTACGTTCATCTCAGTGTATATTCAGTTACCTCCCTCAAAGGGTATTTGTGTACCAACGTTTGTTCTGTATTAAATAAGGGGAGAGTAATTATTAAGATACAGGGGGAAAGACAGGGAGATTTTCTTCTTTACCCCACAAATACAGTTATCAGGGAAATATAAAATATGCAAAGTGCCTCACACAATGCCTAGCACACAGTTAGCGCTCACTTGACATCCATCCCCACCCACCCCCCTTCCCATTGCAGTTGGTAAAAACAGCACTCAGGGTGCTGAGTTCAATTTGGTGAAGAAGAAAAAATTGCTGATGTCTGGCTCTGGGGCTGTGTCCTTCATGTGGCAGCTAAAGGCCAAGGCCCCAGCGCTGGCATTTCTTCTGCTGGGGACGGGCCGGCATGTCCTGCGTACAGTGGGCCCCTGAGACGTGGTGTCGCCTGCCTGCCGCCATTCTCCATCATCAGCTCCTCCCATTGCACCACACCAAAGCACCTTCCACATCCCTCTCTTCCTGCTCCATCTTGAGCCTGCAACATCTCATCTCTCCTCTGGCTGTGGGTGGGCAGCCATCTGTGAGGGCCTCCCCTGAGAATTCTCCCCCTACCCTTCCTTAGTTGCCCATAGGCCCAGGGTCAAAGCTGGGGGCACTAATCCAGCACTCAGACCCAGAAAGCTAAACAGGGATATTTCCCTGATGCCCTCATGGGCCTGAGAATATAGAGTGGGCCCAGCATGCAGGGTCTAATAGAAGAGAAGTGGAAGGAGGTGCTGAGGTTGGAACAGACAAGAAAAAGGAGAGTACTCAGAGCAGAGTTAAGGAAGACTTGAGCAAATGGGCAGAAGGCCCTGCCATGAAAGGGGAAAGCATTAGAGTCTAAGGCACATCTAGTGTGGAGAATCTCAGGCTCAGCAGGGGCTCAGGCTTAGGAAGGACTCAGGCACATCAGGGGTTCAGGCTTGGGAAGGACTCCAGCTCAACAGGGGCTCAGGCTTAGGAAGGACTCAGGCACATCAGGGGCTCAGGCTTAGGAAGGACTCAGGCTCAGCAGAGGCTCAAGCTCAGGCAGGACTCAGGCTCTGGAAGGAGTCAGGCTCACTCCCCTCTGCTCAGAAGAACAAACCCCTCTATGCAAGGCTTCTTCTAAGTGCCTTTACTCCAAGCAGCCAGTGTCAGCTTTGTCCAACAGACGCCCAAAGGCCCTGCTGCCTAGAGTAGAGGAGCAGCACCGACCTCTCACTGGCCCATCTGCCCTGTAGAAAGCAGTGATGGCCCTTCTTTAAAAGCTGATCATTTCTATCCTTCAAAGTACCGTCTCATCTGTTACTTCACTGGTTACTTACAACAAGCCTCTGTCAGGCAGGGCATAAGTCATTCCCATTTTATAGAAGGAGAAACCAAGGCACAGGGTGGACTGAGTGACTTGGGCATGGTTACACAGCCAGAGAGTAACTGAACTGGGGTCAGAACTCACATCTCCCTGGATCCTAACCCACATAGAAGAGCCGTAACCCTCACGTGTCACTGTCTCCATGGCTTCATCCACCATTGCAGGAGGAAGAGGCCACAGTGGTTGTGTGTATGTATATGTGAGTGTGTATGTATGAGTGAGTGTGTGCACATCTGAGTGTGTGTAGGTGTGTGTGCACATGAATGTGCATGAGTGAGTGTGTGGGGTGAGTGTGAATGTGTGTGTGTACGGGAAAGGGAGGAGGGCTGGCAGTTCCTGATCTTTCCATCTTTCTTTCAATGTCTTATCTGGGACATTGTAGGTGCCACTCCCGGGAGAGCCAGACAGCCATGGTGTGTCAGGAGGACGGCTCTCGGGACGAGACCTATGAAGTGAAGATAAGCCAAGACACCGAGTACTGCAGCGAGCCCAGCCTGCTCTCCATGGAGATGTGAGCTCTGTGGCCTTCTGCCCAGGGCGGAGCCACGGGGGTGGAGCAGGGTCTGGAGAAGAAGCGGCCGGTCCCTGAAATTCCTCCTCTGGGCATGACTTGGGGAGAGGAGAGAAGACCGCGTGTCAGTGAAACATCTGCAAAGCATCTGCTACCCCATTAGGGAGATAGGACCCCCTACCTCCCACACGCTCTCACACACACTCTCCCCATGTTTGCTTGGTCCTTCCTCACTAGAAAATGCTTCCAAGGAAATCTGTAAAACAGTGTTTCTTAGACTTTTCTTTACTGCAACCAAAGTCCTATTTTAGAGTGAGATCCTTCGCACTTCTACGTATATTGACAGTGAAACAGAAGTTTCATGAAACCCTCTGTAGCACAGCTGCCCAGCAGAGGGCACTGTTAGCAAAGCCTGGGCTGAGATTTTTCTCCGAGCTCAAGTGTTTAAAGAAGAGGGTTTTAAACTGGAGGCCCAGGCCCACTGGAAGGCTGTGACATCCCAAGAGTCAGTTAGGAATGCGACAGCCTAGCACGGACTATCTCAAGACAGGATAGAGACTATCAGAGAGCATGACAGTTCATGAAACGTTTGCCAATATTCATGTGTGCGTGCTGAGTCTTGTAACATGTGTCTTCGACTGTGGGCTACGATCCCAAAAAATCTAATGAACACTGTTTGGGAGGCTTCCCTGAAAGCACTTATAGAAAGGAAGGAGCAGCCCTTAGGCTTTGGAAGAAAACATTGGTGTGACTGGAAAGGTCACCTTGGGCAAATGGGCTGGGGGGTGGGCACAGACCCCCAAGAAGTGGGAGGGAACGGGGTGCCTCTGTCTGCTCTTAGCCCTGCCAGCCCAGGGTGCAGCTTTCCAGAGTTCTGTGCTTTCTTCCCTGCGGAATTGCGAATTTGGACCCCGTGCTGGTCTCCAAAGCACCAAGGTCTCCTTTCCCCCTGTATATTAAGATAAATCTAGGGAATGAGAAAAACCATGGAAATAGTAGTCAAGAGACCAGCGACTCTGGATAAGTCGATGAACCTCCCCATCAGCTAAATGTGTGTTGGGGGTGGGGGAGTGATATACCATCTCTTTTTCTGACTTGATGAAATATAGTGAGTATAAAGCCAAAAGAAATAGCTGCCATTCCTTAAGATAGAATGTTCTAGAAAATGACTTTTAGAAAATGCAGATTAATACGTGGCCAGATACCCTAGAAATCAGGTAAATCATATGCTCTGATCCATTGCAGCGCTTATTGAGGGTTTGGTGCATCCCGGTCACGGATAAACTGGTCTCCACACTCAAGGAGATCTTTCAGACCAGTTAGGCAGCGCAGAGGTACTCAGGAGAGGAAGATGACATGGGGCAGAGCGGTGCGGACAGAGGGATGCTGGTGTTCAGGGAAGGTGGAGGTCCAGGTTGGTTGGTCCTACCAGGAACCACACACAAGGTCAACAGAAGCTGGGTCTTCAAGGGTGTGTGCACTTTGGATCAGGAAAAAGCCTAGCAGGAAGGGCTTACCAGGTTGCGAATGAGAGCAAAGGCTGGCAGGCCTGGAAACTTCTCTGAGGCCAGAGAGCAAGGCAGAGTTTCTTAGGGTAGGTCCTCCAGCGCCTTCCTCCCCAGTCCTTCATGTAAGCATATATATGGGTTCCCTTCGCAGAGGAAAAAGTAAACTGCCATCTGAGATGACAGCATCCCCAGGAGGGGGTGGGGGATGCTTCCTGGCCTCCAGGAACAAGCCCCAAGAGTTCTCTGTTCCAGGCTTTCCTATCAGGACGATGAAAACCGACAACTGACACCCCCAGAGGAGGACAAGAGGGACATCCGGCTATCTCCAAAGAGGGGCTTCCTCCGCTCCGCCTCACTAGGTAAACAGCTTTGCCTTGCTCCCCACATGTGTCCAGTGGTCAGACCCAAGATGACACTGGTCAAGGCACTCAGGGACCACTGAGATACAGTGGTGGCCTAGCTCCAACCACCTCCACCCCGTGCTGGTCTCCAAAGCACCGAGACGGAGTTCCAGGGGCAGGGCTTGCTGGGATGAGACTTATACCTACTCCACTTGACATGTCTTGGAGACAAGGCAGAGGATAAGAGGAGGTGTATCTAATGTGACTCCTTGCACCCGCCCCTGGGTCTGAGTCCCCTTTTCCTGCCCTGATCCTGGTTCTTTGACTGGCTCTGCAGGTCGAAGGGCCTCCTTCCACCTGGAATGTCTGAAGCGGCAGAAGAATCCAGGGGGGGACATCTCTCAGAAGACAGTGCTGCCCCTGCACCTGGTTCACCATCAGGTAGCCCCTGCTTTTGCACAGGCCCCTGGTCACCACGTAACAGGCTGAGCCGTCCCCATGCTTACGGGCCCCAGGATTCTGCCCGAGCTGTCCCCTCATAATGCCACTGGCGTTATTACCTCCCCAGAGACTGGCTGACGCCGCAGGGACTCAGGCAGACATGGCCATACCTGGAGTTGGAAGATGCCTGGGAATTTAGCTGCACAAAATTCCTTCCACTGAAATTCAGAATTGATCAAAGAGCTGGCAGGCAACATGGTCAGGAGTAGGGAGTGATAACCAAGGAAAGCAGGTCCAGGGAGAGTCAACAGATGAAAGATCTTGGCATGGTTGACTCCAACTGAGACCATGGCATCCAAGACACCGGCATCAGACGTATACTTGGTCTCTCAGAACTAGTGGAAACTCGGAGTATCTGAGACCAGTCTGTTACCTCCAGGCTAACTAGGGTCTAAACCAAAATTCCCCAACTTTTTAACCTCCTTACTCCCTTACCATGTTTTAAAAGAGTTTTTTAATACCCCAAGGTATTCAACTGCCAATCAAAGCTTATAATGAGCATAAGCTGGCCAGTGGGGCTCAGCTAAGTTGATGTTATTTCAGCTCAAAGAAATACCCTGTTTTGCTTCCCCTGTGTGGCACTGACAAATAGGTATGATTTCTCTTGGGCTTTCTGAGATATTGAGCCTAGCCTACAGCCCTTACACTCTTCTCAGGCCTCCAGGGACCCCGGGTTGGGGACCACCAAAAGCAATGTGCAGGGGAGATGGCAGAATGTGGGGACATCATGTGTGCTATTTTAAAAGATTTCTAGAAATTGACTTCACCGGTCTGTTCTTATCATGTTGCTAGGCAAGAAACTCTTCTTTATTCCTCTACTGCTCTCTAAGCCTTTCTCGCACCCTCCTACCTATACAGCTCTGTCCCCATTCTCTCTGCCTCTCGGAGCGAGAGTTGCCCACACCGTGGGATCGCTCTCTACCTGTGAACATATCACATCAGGGCAGCTGACACTGCAGAACAAGTCATTACAGCAGCTAAGATGTGGGACACAATCCCTGCCCCCAGGATGCTGAAGGACGTTTGGGGGCAGAGGAAATCAACACATAAAATGTTCAATTTCTACTAACAGTGTAAAATTTAAGGAATGGTTCAGGATAACCTGAGCTAGACACTGGCAGAACATTCTTAATGGCCTAAAGAATTTTTAAAATTAACACAAATGCTGGTTTTGTTCAGCTCTTTATAATATACAATATAGTTTTTCACACACCCTGTGTCGCTTGAATAGCCTATCACCCTCACAAGGCATCGGTGTTCTTGTTTGGTAAATAGGCAGGCATCATTCTCTCTTCCACTGATAGAAAACCCAGACTGAGAGAATTCACAGCTAATAGGTGGTAGGACCAGTGCTAAAACCCAGATTATCTTGAGTCCATGCAAGTGCAGCTTTCTGAGTTTAGAGGAGAAAGAGATCACTTCAGACTGGAGTGACCACTAAACCATCTTGGGGTTGTTGAAACTTTTGCCAGGGGGTAGGATTCAGATGGGAGAAAATGATGGTGGAGTGAACTCTTCCAGGCAGGTGGAAGTAGCTGGAAAGCAATAGCTGCTTGGAAGGCCGAGGCCTGCTTGTCTATTCCCGTAACACGTGCTCCTTGTGTGTCCACAGGCGCTGGCAGTGGCGGGCCTGAGCCCCCTCCCCCAGAGAAGCCATTCCCCCTCCGCGTTCCCCAGGCCGTGCGCCACCCCCCCTGCCACGCCCGGCAGCAGAGGCTGGCCCCCGCAGCCCATCCCCACCCTGCGGCTGGAGGGGGCCGAATCCAGCGAGAAACTCAACAGCAGCTTCCCGTCCGTCCACTGCAGCTCCTGGTTGGAAGAGAGCGCCAGCTGCGGTGGGGGCGGCAGCGCCGTGCGGAGAGCCCGGCCCGTGTCCCTCACTGTGCCCAGCCAGGCCGCGGCCCGGGGCAGGCAGTTCCACGGCAGTGCCAGCAGCCTGGTGGAAGCGGTACGTGACTCCGAGCTGCCCAGCCACAGGGAGGGAGAGGCCCGGGCAGCAGGGAGACTCGGCTTGCGAGTCCCTTCCAAACAGACCGGAGGCCAAATCTCTTTGCCAGAAGGACCCTCACTGGGCAGGAGATGGAGAATTAAACCGGGTGACCGTAAGGTCCCTTCTAACTCCAAAACTCGGGGACACTTCCCTTGGACTTGGTTAGCCCTTATCCATTCCACAACTCCTGCTGAGCACCTACCGTGGATAGGCACAGTTCTGGGTACCAGGGTCCAGCTGAGAACAAACAAAGCCTCAAAGTGAGCTCACTTTGTGGCCAGGGGAAACAGGCAATAAATAAACAAGTAGGTAACACGCCAAGAAGGGGCAGATGCTATGCAGAAAAACAAAGCAAGTTTGGGATTAAAAGAACCAAGTGGGTGTGGCTCAGTGGATAGAGCACCCGTTTACCATATGAGAGGCCCCAGGTTCGCTTCCCGGCACCTCCTTGTGAGGGCAGGCCGGCTCGCGCAGCGCCGTGGGCTGATGCAGCAGGACCTCACAGCAAGGGGGAGATAAGCAGACACAGAGAAGACACGCAGCGAATGGACACAGCAGCACAAGCAGCAAAGGGGGGATAAATAAAATAAAACAAATAAATCTTAAAATAAATAAATAAATAAAAATAACAGTGAAGGAAGGGGAGCAAGACAAACCTATCTGGGGGAAGAATGTTCCAGCTATGCCGTATGGCTCCTCGCCTCTTGGCTCTATAGCAGATTTACCGGGTAGCCCATTATGACTGCAGCTGGCAGGAGGGGTGGGGAAGCTTTGGGGTTCCCCAGCAGAAGACGAGATAGGTTCATGGAAGGTGTTTTGCACACGTCATAATCCAGGATTCTCACCCCCAGAAAGGCAGCCAGCTGGCAATGGGCAGTGGGCAGGAGTTAACAGTTTCATCAAAGGAGAATGAAGGTTTCTAGCAGAGCAAAATATGGGAGGCTCCTCGGGGGTGCCAGGGAGGAACAATGAGAAGGGGTGGGTGGAGATCTCCGCTGCAAAGGCACCGCAGAGCCCTGCTGCCCTCTGCGAGTCGGGCTGCTCATTGTTCAGGCACAGCATTCCAGCAGCCCAGCCCAGACTTGTCCCCCTGCCCGCGCATCCCAATCCCTCTGGCCACCGCTCCATGTCTACGCCTCTCCTCGTGAGCCCCTCCGAGCACACGCACCCACTTCCAGAAGTCAGGAGCCCCTTCTCCTAGCCCCAAAGAGAGGAGTTGCTCTCCAGTAATACTTTTCCTCTTTGGTTCTTCCTCACGGCCCCCCACCCCCCCCCCCTTCAGGTCTTGATTTCAGAAGGACTGGGGCACTTTGCTCAAGACCCCAAGTTTCTCGAGGTCACAACCCAGGAGCTGGCTGACGCCTGCGCCATGACCCTGGAGGAGATGGAGAGCGCGGCCGACAACATCCTCAGCGGGGGCGCCCAGCAGAGCCCCAACGGCACCCTGTTACCTTTTGTTAACTGCAGGGACCCGGGGCAGGACAGAGCGGGGGGCGGCGAGGACGAGACCTGTGCGCCTGCCCTGGAGTGCCGGAAGAGCGACGAGGAACCCCAGGACGGCAGGGTATATGTCAGCAGCCTGTAGTGGCTAGGGCTGGGGAGATGCTGGGTTTTTTATTTGTTTCAATGTTCCTAATGGGTTCGTTTCAGAAGTGCCTCACTGTTCTCGTGACCTGGAGTTAACCGGAACAGCGTCTTCATTCATTTCTGTTGGGACAAGACGCAGAGTTGGGTGGTGTGGAGAAGTCAGCTTTGCAGGGGGAGAGCAGGGCAGCAACCCCAGTGAGTGTCCACAGAGGTAGAGAGGTGAGGAGGTGGAAGAGGCCGAGAGGGAAGAGGCCCTGCACCGGGAACCAGCAGCCGCCTTTGGGCGTGAAAGAGAACCTCAGCTTCCTGCGGTAGCCCTCACCCAAAGGACCCTATATCAAACGGGTGTCTTTCAACTTTGCTTGTAAAAAAAAAAAAAAATCATTTTGCACATATTCTGTATGAGCCTCGCTGTCTCCATAGAGCCAGGGCCCTCTGGATTTGGAGAAATGGAGAATGAAATGGGGGCATGACTTCCGCTGAGGACCCCAGTCCTACCCCAGAGAGGGAGGAGGAAGCTCTGGGCACGGCGGCACGTGGCAGCGTCGCGGCTTCACACAGTCCCCGGGCACGACGGCGACAGCCCCGGCCACATGGCCCGAGTCAGGGGCTTTTGCCTGCACAAGCCACGCCGAGCTCCAGACCAGCAGCCGTGCCAGTGGTCAGGGCGGGGAAGGGACTGGCACTGCCCACCAGGGAAGGGGCAGCCAGCTCTCGACAAAACGAGGTGGTGCTGAGCTTCTGTTGAGCGCTCTTTCGTGGTTTGACATTTTTCTTGACAGCATGTTGCAGTTTTCGGTTTTTTGTTGTTGTTTTTGTTTTTGTTTTTGTTTTTTAATTTTTCCCCAGGGCGGGGAGGGGAGGAAGAAGAGTGTTTACAAAGTTTTGTAGCCACCCACCTTACTGTTTTCACTTTTGCCAATGTAAATCGGGTTTGCTTTTATGGTATTATTTAAACAGTTGTGGTTTCCTTTTTCCACAGACGGTTCAATAGAAGCCATTGAGGAGAGTTTTACCAGCCATTATGTAGGCCCAGTAATTTGTTATGATTTCCTTAGGTAGTAACAGATTTTTTTGGTTTGGTTTGGTTTTATAATTTAAAAATAATAGGCAATGCACTTGATATGGTCTTGCACATATGGATGATTGAGTTGGGTTCCTTTTAAAGCTGTGTGTGTTGGTGGGTGCCAGAGAGAGGAAGCATGTATGAGGGGGAGTGTCTGTGTGTGTGTGTGTGTGTGTTGTGTGTGTACGTAGTGTGTTGACTATGTGTACATGTTTTATGTGTGTTTGTGCACCCACGCAGTACACGAATGAGCACTCTTTCTGGTTTAACGTGGGGAGATCTGAATCTGGGGCCATTTGAAAGCAAAAACAAACCACTGTCTCTGCTTCTGAAATGGGAATCAGTAACTCTTTGCATTTTCTGTCCCACAAGATATGCAAAAACAATGCAATAATATTCATTTTAAAAATACAATTGTGAGTTGTGTTGGCATTAAAACTGTATTTAAAAAACACGCAGAAATTTAAGGGAAAAAAACTCAAGAAGGCGTTTTGCTTCGATATATTCCGTGTAATGTTTTATTGCATTGATAATGTTTCTGTTGAAGAAACCGTTATACTTGAATTCAGGTCAGTTTCAGTATTTTTCAAATATTTTTTTAAAAATGAATTGCAATTGTGCCAAGCGAATATAATGAATTGAATTAAGTTTGTTTTTGAATTCACTTCTTGTATATTTTGCTGCATGTAAAGTAAATCATTTTGTATTTGGAGTGTGACAAGCTTTACCTTTGAACTCTTAAGTGCTTTGCTATATGTGGTTGGGGAAAAGGGAAAGATTTAAGATTTTTCTTTTGATTTGTACAATGAGCAAAGGTATCGCCAGTGTAAGTCATAATCCTGCCATCCACAAACAGGTTTGGACATTACTGTTTTGCATATCTTGTGTTGCTTTCATTTCCCTCAATTTTTCCAAAATCATATAATAGGTATATTCATACCACATCTTGCTTTGAGAGACCAGGACATACTTTATTCCAGTCTTCACTCTTTGCACCCTGCTTCGGTTCTCTGATATTCTTCAAGAACAGCTCTTTGGTCACTGGGCTGGAGTCAGCATCTCCTACGGAAGAGTGGCTGACTCTTCTCTTCACTCCCACAGCACAAACTTTCCTCAGCAGAGTGTACTCTGACGGAGAGGATGAAATTAAAGACAGTCCTATTAGATGGGAAGGAGACACTCACTCCTGGCAACTGCTGAGCCCAAACTCAGACGCTAGGGGCTGCAGAAAGGCAACTTGATAAAACCTTGGACAGCTCTCTGTCTTGCTCATTTCTCCGTCCTGTCCTCACTCTGGAGCAAGATTGCCTCCAGACCTATCCTTACCGTGTGTGTGGCAGCCATGGAGGGGATGAGGACAAGGCAGGAAGCATCAGGAGAATACAGTGAAAGTGGAAACAGATTTTGTGGGAGCATCTCTTATGCCCTTTGCATCTACATAAACCCTTACCATGGTGGTGCTGTTTCCTTCAAATATATTTCAACATAAAGGAGTTCATTTAAGGGAAATAAGACCCAACCATTCACCCAGAGCTTACCCATTGAGTCTCTTCCAGTCCTAGAGTTCCCTCAGCTCATCTTGGCATTGGCTCCTGGCAAGATAGAAATTAAAATAGGGAAATGTCTATTCCTCAGTGAAAACGAGTTGTCTTTTCAAGGACTGGCTCATGAAGAAGTACAGTGACATGCCAGATAGTCCCAGGTTAACCCAGAGTCTAGAAACTGAAGAGTTTCTTTATGTTTCTCCAAGCTCAACCTACCCAAACTTTCTCGAATCCTTTCCAGTGGCAACAAATCAAGGTCTTGTAGAAATTAAGTTTATGTGTCATCTTTTGTCCAGTTTTCCAAAATGTCTTCTGTTATGCTGCTAAGACTAGTTATGATGGAGAGGGGAGCCCTTTTGAATTGCTTTCTGGTTCTTGTTGTACATTTGGCCTCTAGATAGAAATTTGGAGGGTTGATTGACCCTACACACACACACACACATACACACAACCTTTAAATGCCACTTTCTATTCTCCTTTTGAACTTTTCATCTGCATCACCAACTCTCATTGGCCAGTGGCATGGGCTACAAGGCTAGGCTCATGGCAGCTCCTTCCAGCGCCCTAGCCAAGTAGGGCCACCACCCCATCACCACGCACACCCACATGCTCCCTTCTCCTTTCCAGTCACACTATCAAGAAGACCAGAGTCGCCTTCATCCCTGCACCCTACAAAAACAGTGCCAATAGTGACACAGCTGTCATCAAATGAAGGAGGTTCGGATAGCAATTCCCTCTCTAGGGCAAGGGCTTTCTTTGCCTGACCTCAAGATCGACTAGTAGAAGATTGACATATGATACCATCATCAGGACAGACTGGTAAAATCAGTAGAGAAATCAGGGAAATCCACTCCACCATGTAATAAGTGCTATTTGCTCTCTACCTGAAATAGAATTTTCCCTATGATCTTGTAAAACATAACTGTCAAATCTTCTATAACCAATGGCTGAAGACCAAAACACGCAGCTTAAGTCCTGGGGGTTGGTAAACTTAATTTGTATTTGTCCTCTGACTGGCCCTGCCTCTTTTATGTCCACACTTTGGCCTTTGAATGATTATTCATGTGCATAGCTACATTAAGCAGAAAGAGTTCCATCTTGTCTTTCTGTCTGTTCCTAGAAGGTTCTTTTGGTCTTGAGGCAAAAGGAGGAAGCTTCTTCTGTAAGCTTGGCTTGATTCATGACATTTTCCCTGATCTGAATCAGAAATCACCCTTATTTATAGCCTACTTTCTCCATCTTTTGAATCTGATAGGCTTCCCACTGACTGGGAAATCCAAAGGCAAAGGAAAAAGTCTTCCTTACTCTTTTGTCCTCCTCTGTGTCCCTAGTTCCAAATTTCAGGGGCTTGTCTGGAGAGAACCTGCCTATCACTTTCTCATAGCCATTCTCTTTCCAGAACTTCTCTTGACCATTTAGTGGAAGATAGTAGGGCAACCAAAGTTAATATCATTCTAAGAAAAGGGGGAGCTTGGAAGATGTCGAAAGGCTGACAGTTGTCTTACAGAGGCCAGTTGATGCACACTCATCTCTCCTAACGGCAAGAACTTAATTTTGGCATGAGGCAGAGCCCTGGTGATCAGGGTTTTAGCCTCATCAAACGTTCGTCGTAAATATTGCTGGGGAGGAGGATGGCGTCTCCATCCCTAGAAGAATTGAATTGTCACTCTCTAGGCATTAGAAACAGTTTAGCCAACAGGCCAAGAAAGGGGTGGTCTGACTTCAAGAGGATCCCTGTAGGTCCCAAGGGAGTCAAACACATTTGCTGACAGAATCTGGGCCAATTCTGGTTTTTAGAGAAGCCATGGATCTGGGGAAATGTCAGCACAGAGAGACCTAGAAAGGAAACAGGGGGAAGAAAAGGGTGTGTGTTCCCATTTTATGAAAGAAATATCCAGCTCACAATGACCAGGGGGGAGAGGCTACGCCTTAAACATGGACTTCGGGAGAAGAGAAAAATGAAATTTCAATCCGGTGTTGTTCTGTCATCCACATCAACATATGGCTAGATGTGGGGTGTCTGCCACCTGGATCCCCCCTCCTAGAATTGCTTCAGGATTGTCCAGTGTCCACCTGGAGCAGGCTCCAGCAAGAAGGCAGGAGGGGAAGCCCTTGACTCACCCACGGGGAGGCTCTTGGGCACCATTTTGGGGAGATGTGAAGGGGGGAAAGTCTCCCACAATAGTCGGGGGTGGAGCCTCCTTCCTTCTTCCCCAAGCAGCTCTCTCTTTCCCGACCTCCTTCCCTGGCCCTCATTGCCCCCCAGTCTCATGAGAGGGACAGAGAGCTGAAAGGAACCTCGCGTGCAGATTCAGACCTAGGGACTTTGTAAGGCCATTTCTGTTTTTAACTTTATTTTTATTTCAAAGCAACAAAACATTGCTTTGTGGAGCCAGATACCAATATAACACGCAAATGGGTTTCTGCCAGGTTTCCATTCTGTTGGGGAGACACTTGAACACAGGACACCCATGTGCGCACATATCCTTAAGGGACAAGTGCTGGGTTGAAATCCTGTGTGATTTTGTCCTCTTCTAAGAAGGGTGAGCACTATATGGAGAAAAACAGAGAGAGAACCAGAGAACTTCTTTGGGTGGAAATAGTGTCATCTGAACAATTATCATTTTGAAATAAATATTATTTATCTACATCAAGAAAATACCCCTGCAACTAAAATCAAGACTTTTAACTCCCATGATTTGAAGAGGTTTGTTCCACAGCACATGAAGAGATAAAGATTACTTGGGCTTCCTGATATGTTAAAAAAGCCTTGAAAACAGTCTCTGAAAGGGAACTAGAGAGTGCAGCTGAATATATGAAGCTTAACAAACCAAATCAACGGTGAGCGTAGAGTCAGAGTTGGGATTTTCCGTGAAAATCCCCAAGGTCTCTAATAACAATAAGTAATCCATCTAGACAAAGACTCAAGTTCAAAATGTCTCCATCACCAGAACCAAATTCTTTCCCTTCAGATCAGATGTTAGCCTCTTTTCCAGCATGCACCCCAATTTCCAGAATCTATATAATTTTGCTTGTATAAGGCTCCCAGAAAGGATAACATAACACCTGACCGGCCATGGATGGAAAATGTATTGCCAAGTTGCCATCTAAAAATCACGCATGCTCCTCATACATAAGAAGATGCTTTTCCAATGTCATTATCAGGGAAACCTCTCAGTGGAAGAGATCGTAGGTATTAAAGAGGGGGTGATTTCTATGTGGGAAAACATGAAAATGGACACAATGGTTCTTGTTCACTGTAAGGCCAGGAGAATTCTTTCTCTGACCATCTTCAAGCGCCTAAAGCTCATCAGCAGGGTCCTAGGGAAGAAGAGGGTGAATGGGCGCGTGGTTAAGCAGTAATTGCTGCAAAGGGAACGTGAGGGCTAGAGATTTCAGACATCCCTGTGTAAAGTGTCTCCTGAGCCTTTAGCCGGGAGAAGAGAAAAGAGAAGGCTCTTTTCTGTAGAGTCACCGTAGGAACAAAAGAAGGCAGGTTGCTGTACCAAACCATCCCCAAGGCTTCCCAACATGGAGAAATGATACCAAAGTTTAAAAGAAAAAAAAAAAAAAAAGACTTGAGGCTCAAAGGCATCCGGTTTGCCAGCAAACAGTCCTGTCCAAAGGGCTCCCTCAGAAAGCACGGCCAGTGGCCCGCATGCTTGGGGCCCCTCCTGCTTCCACACATCACACCCTCATGCCTCTCAGCTGTATTCCCTTTCCCCCAACTTGGAATCCATCTTGACTTCCTGCCCACACTAGGCATCCCCCCTCGCACTGCATCCTGGCCTGCCCCGAACACATCGTGGGGTGGGAAAGGGGTCCTAGTCATTCCCGTTGCCATAGGCCATGGGCACCAAAGGAATAGACTGGTTTGGACAAGTCTGTGATGATAGGAGCTGAGAACAACCTGTGGCAAAACACACACGTTCATTAAAAAAGAAAAATAGGGTGGTGGCAGCTCCCCAGCTGGTGGAGCACTGGAATGTCTATTACTCTTGTAACACTGCTGTTTGTTTCAGTACCCCAGAGCTACCAAGCAAAGCTTCCGTCCATATAAGAGGCGCCATGTAAAGCCCCTCCGTGCCTCCTCTAATCATGTCCTCCTGCTCAGGCCCTCCTTCACGTCCCAACCTTCTCTGAATGACATTCCTTCTCAGAAAGACGGACGGTGGAAAGATGGGCAGTGCCTCCGTTGTCGCCCCGATGCCTGTCACCACCCCCCACACGCCTGCGCCCCCCACGCCTTCCCCTCCAGGCTCCACGACCTCACAATCTTACTGTTGTAAATAGTGCTGTACAGTTTGTAATTGTCAAACAATCCCACGTCCGAGGCCTCGCCTGCCGCGCCTTCTCGCCCTCGAGAACGGCCAGGGAATCTAGAAGGGGCAACCTTTTAAGGACAGCTTCAGGGTCATCTCTGTGTGAGACGCTATGTATATTCCTGTAAGATTGCATTTTTATCTAAGGAATGATGTTATTTAAAAAACAACAAAAAACAACAAAAAACAAGAATTGCAAATAAATTTCTTAACAATGTCTACATTGGTTTAATCGTATCTTCCCTGTTCCTTAACCCTTCTTTTCTCCTATTCCATAGAGGTCATAAAAATATACTATGCTCTCAATTATCTCAGCTTCCCCAAAGAGGAGGAAGGCTAGGGAGAACATGGGAAATTTGAATCCAGTAATAATCCCTGACCTATTTCAGCAACTAATCTCATTATCCACCTCTTCCTTCCAATGGAAGGGTTAACAGAGAAAGCCAAAGGTTGACAGGGAGCCAGAATAGGAGGAATTCAGTGGATAATCCACAAAATAGGCCTGTCCCCCAAATGATTGGGAAGGCACAAAAGTGGTGTTGAATGAATGAAGGACAAAGGGAAGCCAGGAGGGAAGGAAGATGGAAAGGAGAGAGGGGGAAGATAAGATAATGTATAGTAAAGTGCTTTGAAGACCATACAAATGCAAGGTTCTTTTTTGTTGCTGTTATTATAATTCAAACTGACTCCAACAAAGCTTCCAGAATAATTTCCTGTGCTAAAAAAATTATCCCAGAAATACATGTCTTAGCTGAGTAAAGTTATAAGAGCAGAAACCCTCCCACACTCTCCCCACTGATGATCAGGTTCATCCTGGAAATTATGGGACATCAGCCAACTTCTCCACTTCTCCAGTAGAGCCTCCCTTCACCCTGCCCCACTGCCTAGACCCTGAACCCTGGAGTCCTGGATTATAAGAGAAAAGAAACAACAGAGGGGTTGGAAAGCATGGCTGAAGATTGACCTCATCTGCAATGGCTGCCTGCCCCAGCTCCAGGTGCACTCCACCACAACCCAGTCCACAAAGTCACAGCCTGTCAGGGTAGCACCATCAGTGGGGAGGTATCATTTGTCACCCATCATTCGCTACCAGTAAGCATTAAAGTGCCAAAGCTTGCACATGCTATTTTTAATCAACTATAACGGATTCAAGGCTTTTCTTATAAGGAAATTACTCTCACTTGCATTTGGATGTGTTTTCCTGAATGGGAGAGAAAAGAGTGGCGTTATAGCTGAGCCAGGAATTACACCTGACCATGGGAGGTGTCATCAAAGTGAAGGTTCCCATCGGGTGTGCAGGGCCACACTGCAGCTTCATGATAATTTCTGGCCTGGCCTTTGACCCCTCTTCCTGCATCAAGTCTGCTTCTGCCCATTTCTTCCTACATCCTCCCCAGAGGAGATGTGGTTATTAATCTGATTGATCAGAATATTAGATACCTGATTGACCACAGTTGCTAATAGGGCAGATTACTGCATAGTAAAAAATCAGTACACATAGATGACACTCTCTTGTACTTTATTTTTCCTGCCTCTGTATAATAAGCAGAACTAAGCATTTTTTTCTATGTATTTTGATCCCTTTTCCTGTCTCTCTCACTCCCTGTTTCCATATGGCTTGCCAGGTAAGTGGCTCACCAATCTCTCAATCTCTTGCTCTCCACGGGTACACCTGGATCTATTAGCCCAAGAATTTAGGCTGTGGGAAGGCCCAGAACTGACCCTGAGCCAACGTGATGTGCGCCAAACTAGCTTTTCAGCTCTCCACACTGTATATAATTAGACTTATCCCAGCTAATAATAAAGTAGTACTTAGATTTCTAATTTCTGCAATTCCCTGGGGAAGCCAGGGAGGGGCAGGGCAAGACTTGGCATTCTTGAGCAGCTTCAATAACATAAAAATCCCACATAACCCCATCAGATGCGTTGACCATTTAGCCCAAAATTTCAATGATGCTCCATTGACATACCATGTGACACAATGTTGGAATCAGAAATTATAGTCAATATATTTGTGACAAGATTCCCAATACCCAATAAAGCCTTCTCCCCTCACAGCTGACTCATGCGATTAGAGTCTCCTCTCTTTAGCTTAAGGTATTTTCCTCAAAGTGTGGTCCCAGACCCACCTCTGAAAACCACTT
Organism: Cabassous unicinctus; assembly: GCA_029593785.1. Taxonomy (NCBI): domain Eukaryota; kingdom Metazoa; phylum Chordata; class Mammalia; order Cingulata; family Chlamyphoridae; genus Cabassous; species Cabassous unicinctus. The sequence goes on from JAQZBX010015085.1 coordinate 30,431, forward strand.
GAGATGCTTGATTAAAACACAGATTCTTGGGCCTTACCCCAGAGCTATTATATCAGATTCTTGGGGTTGAAGCCCATCTGCTTTTCAGACAAGCTCCCCATGTGTTTCTTATTCACACCAAATTTGGGGAACCACTGATATCAGACTTTGATTCTTGTTAAAAGGAAAAGGTCCCTGGAGAGAGAATGCTTTAAGCTTCTATCATTCCATTACATTCTAGGGAACCAAAGGTCTGAGGATATTAATCAAAGATTTGGAAGCAGGATTTTATTGGAAATAGGGGTAACTGTTGTCAGCACTGGAGAGAGAGAAGAGAGAGGGGAGGAAAAGTATGACAAAAGGTGCAAGAGGGTAATGGCTTACGCAAAATGGCCAGAGGCACTGTCTTAGCCAAAGGGGTGCTGATGCAAAGTACCAGAGATCTGCAGGCTTTTATAAAGGGTATTTATTTGGGGTAGGAGCTTACAGTCACAAGACCATAAAGTGTAAGTTACTCCCTCACCAAAGTCTGTTGCCACGAGTTGGAGCAAGATGGCTGCTGGTCTCCGTAGAAGGTTCAGCCTTCCTCTTCCTCCTAAGGCTCCGTGGCCCCAGCTTCTTCCAGTCTCAGCTGTAGGCTAGCATAAGGTTCATCTCTCTCCCAGGGGCTCATTTCTTTCCAGGCTTTCTCAGCTGTTCAGGGCTGTGGTCTCTTCAGCTGCAAACTATCAAGTGAACGGCTTGGCTCTCTCCCCAGGCCTCCAGAGTTCAAAACTAAACTCTCTGTGTTCTCATTCTCTGTGTATTTACTTACTTGTCTTTGATTGAGCATCCACTTATATAGCCCACAGCTGTAGGCTAGCTGTAGGCAGGGACTCAAACCAAGTCACCCTAATGATGGTGGCCAAATAAAAGCCCTATCTTGATTTAATAAAGTAAAAGTGAAACCTCTGAGTCTAATATAATCTAATATGCCCAGAGGAACAGACCAGTTTACAAACACAATCCAATATCTATTTTTAGAATTCACAAACAATACCAAACTGCCATAGGCACCATGAGACAAGCTTATCCTATTTCACAACTTAAAATTTTGGATTTGGCTAATGAAGCAAAGAAGTCAGCTATGGCAGGTGATCTGGTCCTCTGTTCCAAGGTCCATGAGAAATAAAAGATGGGTTGGCCTTCTGCACATGACTGCCATCTTGAACATCTTACTAGGAAACTGAAAAGACCTCTTCAAACTCCTTTGAGTATATGGTGGTCCTCAAAGTAGGCCTGATGGCAGTGGGACCATCCACTAATCCTCTCTAGAATGCCTAAGTTGGAGGAATGCCAACATTCTACATCAGGGATTAAGCTAATAGTGGGAACTTGACAATATGAAGAAAGAGTAGGGAAGATAGGATTCTTAGGGGTTTGGGGAGGTCCTGAGGAATGATCTGCACTTCAGGCATTCTCCAAACTTAGCAACGAGTTTGCAGTCACCGGTCATCTCCAGAAATTCTACCTAATAACCTTGAAGTTCCAGGCTCGTTTTCAGGAAAGGAGAGGATTTGAGGTACGTTAGAACTAGGGTGACCACATAATATGTTGTCCAGACTAGAACTTTTGAGAGTAAGTGGGGGCTGGAATAGCAAGAGGAAACCAGGACTGTCCCCAGCCAGCTAAGACACTTGGTCATACTGGTTGGAATCCAGGAGAGAGGGTATAGCCTGGAGAAGGTGGAGTGTGGGTTAGCTGGCACTCTAGATAGAAGCCTCCCTTGCCTCAATTCTTGCCCCCTAAACTCAAACATTCATGTAATTACCAGACCAACATTTTAAAATAAATCAAGTCACATCATACCTCTGCTCTAAATTGGCCAATGCTTTCCCATCACACACACACACACACACACACACACACACACACGAATATGGTTAAAAGGGAAAATGTTAGGCTTTTTAAAATCCAACATCTTAACCATGATTTATAAAGCCCTAACAGGATTTGACCCTGCCTACCTACCTCTCTGCCTTTCAGACCTTGCTTCCTATTCAGTCACCCTCAGAAACACTGACCTACTTATTCACACCTGTGCCAATTATCAATTTATTGCCTCTCATCTCCAAATACACCCTTCTTTATCCTGCTCTGTGATAGTGGAGCTTGACTTGATACTCATTTCTCCTTGGCCAGTTGGCTCAATGTCAATAGAGGCTTTGTCAACAGAAGGCAGAATAATGGGACTTCCTTCCCAATTTTGGTGTGCTGTTTTTTCAGCATAGTATCCAGTGGATCAGTGTGTGGGAGACCCAGAAGTGCTCATCTCAGTAGTACTTGCAGACCAGACTAGCCTGCCTATGCCCTCCAGCAGGTTTCTCCATCTCCCAGCAGGCCACTCCTATGGACCAGCTCTGGCCTATGTCCCCTGGAAAGTTTCTTTACCACTGGCAGACTGTGTGTTCTTGTGACAGCCATGCCCTCCCCAAAGAGGTCTGAATCAGCCTTGAGGTAAGTGGGAGGGTCTTCTGAGTTCCTATTTCCTTCCTAATTCACTCATCCCTAGATGCAGTAGCTGCTTTCTGAATTTGCTACTTCTGGTTTGGTCATTAACACCCTTTTAAAAATTAGCAATTCTTTATATTAAAATTTTCTTGTTCAAATTACTGGTGTGATTTCTATTTCCTGATTGGACCCTGAATGATAGATACAGAATTGGCACTTGGAGACGTCTGAAGAGACAGATTCTCAACAACAAGATTTGGGAATCAGTTTGCTCATGCATTTGGATTTGAGGGCAGTGCTGAGTTCTTTTCCAATGGGAAATTAGATGTTAGTTATCCATGACATACAGTGATACCCAAGTTAATCAAATTATCACCTGTGTTTAACTTGTAGGGCAATAGTGATGGCAACAAGACTAGTGTGGAATGGATTTTCCTGAGTACAGAAAGAAAAAGACAAGTTCAAGATCACGGTCTGAAAGCCAGAGCTTCCATATAACTAGTCCTAATATAACCTCATTTCTTGTTAGCATAAGACTAATATAGCTAAAAATTAAAAAAAATTTAACTGTGCAAGTGGCTGAATTACATCAGTTGAATTCACATCCATGACAAGTTTCTCATGTGAAAGTTAGGGCATTGATTGGGAAAGAATGGGACTCTGAAACTTGGAATGGGGACTTCTCAAATCTCCAAGTCACTCTGAGCACCCCTTGACAGTGAAAGTAGGTCACCTCCTGTGTCTGAGAAAACTAGCCTTCCACTGCTGGAAAACCCTAGGATAACTTCACTTGGGGCAGGTGCCTTGAAAAGGATGCTCATTCTCTTCAAGACTCACCACAATTACCCCTATTGCCACTTGACTTACAACATGGGTCAAATCTCAGCATGTTTCAGGGACTCAGATACACAGTATATCCCAGGAGGAAATAGCTCATATGCTAAAAGAATTGCAAGGCTTTGTGTGTGTATTTGTGTGTATAGAAATCTGAGGAATGGGGGGCGGGGAGGGTGTAGATTCAAAGGGTGTTATATCAAGGAGGATGGAGTATAATACCAGATCAGACTACAGTCATTCATATGAGTGCACTTACTAGAGGTTCCAGACTTTGTATGTTAAATTATGCAGCTGGAAGTAGCTCTAATGTCTTTCTTGGTTGGTTGACTGAAACTTGGGCTCAACAGTTGCAATCCCAGAGCTTCCCTAGCATGATGTTGACATAGGCATCCAAAGGCTTCGGAAGATAAGAATGTTGCTGTTGATTTATCATGTGTAACATGCATACCCATCCCTAACCACATCTCCTGAAAAGGCCCAGAGGGCACTCTCTTCACTGAGGTGTTGAGAAATAAGTGAGGGGAGAACCTGCTTCCATTACAAGCTCTGCAAACTAGATATGACCATGGTGGATGCTATCCTGATTTCAATGGGGATAATGGAGTAATAGGATAATGGAGTCCAAGAGGTAGAATGTATCTAGAATGTACCAAAGACAAGGTGGACGTGTCTACCATTAAGAGAAGCAGGGACATACTGATAATCAGAATCCTTTGACTCACAGGGATATCAAGTGGTGACTAACCACATTGCCCCTAGTAATAAAATAAATAGGCAGCCTACTAAAATGTTGCTTGATCTATATCAAGGGTCAACAAACTACGACCCATGGACCAAAACCAGCACTCTGCTTATTTTTGTAAATAAAATTTTATTGGAACATGGTCACACCCATTCATTTACAAATTTCCTATGGTTCCTTTCCTGTGAAGTAATCGTGACAGAGACTGTTTGGCCTGCAAAACCTAAACTATTTACTATCTGGCCCTTTACAGAGAAACTATGGTGACCCCTAATCTATATAACAGAAAGAATTCTAAGTCTGCTTGTCAAAAATCTAGTTTGAGTCACCACAATGGCAAGTCATGGTCTTTCCTCCAGTTTCTAAGCATAAGCCCATTCATAGATCCAGATTCCCTTGGTTGATGGGAGCAACTCTGCAGCATTGCCACAGTATATTCAGTAAATCTTCCTCCAAGCCTTCCAGAGAGATCTGTGGCCATTTATTAGAGTGACTGGGCAATGGGGAAAGGAAATACCCAGACTACTAAGAAATTATTAGACTCTGGCTCTGAACTGATGTTAATTCCTAGGAACCCAAAACATCACTGTATCCCACCAAAGTGGGGGCTTACATGATCAGGTAATAGATGGAGTCTAAGTCTGAGGTTGACTGACAGTGGTCCCGGTTGGTCCACAGACACACCCTGTGGTATTCCCTCAGTTCCTGAATGTATTTTTGGAATAAACATACCTGGCAACTGGCAGAATCCCCACCTTGTCTCTCTGATCCATAGATTAAGGATGATTATGTTAATAAGTGCTAAGCAGAAGCTCCTAGAACTTCCCCTCACTACAAGTTGCTGCACCTTGCACCACTTGCCACAAAAAAGAGACACAATATTTGCTCATCCTTTTTGCACTTTGGAGGCAACATGTGTCCTTCCTTGACCCATCCACCAAGTCGCCCATAAGGCTACCAGTTTTGATCAAGGGTCAGAACAAAGGAAGGCTCTGTAAAAAGTCTAGGCTGCAATGCAAGCTGCTATTCCACTTACCTTATGATCCAACTGGTCCAATGATTTTTCTAAGTGTCTACGGAAAATAATGTGTTTGCAGCCTCTGACAAGGATCAAAAGGAAAATCACAATGCAGACTTCTCAGATTTTTTAATGCATCTATGCCCTGTCTGTAGATAATTCTTCTTCTTCTGAGAAACAGCTTCTGGATTGCTACTGGCTCTCAGCAGAGACTAAACATCTAATATAGGATGTCAGGTTACCATGCAGCCTGAGCTTCCCATAACGAACTTTGTGTTATCTGACCCATCAAGTCATAAAGTTGAGTGTGCACTACAACAATCAACCATCAAATGGAAATGGCATACAAAAGTCTGGGCTCAGGGAGATACAAGAGTCAGGTAAGTTACATGAGCAGGTAGCTCAGATTCTTTTGACACTAGCACCTCCTACATTAACTCTTCTCCATCCTTTCAGGTCTATGGCCTCATGGGGAGTTACACACGAACAGTTGCCTGAGGAAGAAAAAACTAGAGACTGGTTTGCAGTGGGATTGCATGATACATTGATACCACCCAAAAGTGGGCAACCGAAATAGAGCAGTCCCACTCAGGGATGATCCTGGAGGACAATATAGGTGAAGGAAAACTCTCCAAGTGAGCAGAACTTTGAGCAGTATCTTTGGTTGCCCACTTTGAGCTGAGAGATGGTCAGAAGTACAGATCTACATGATTCATGGGCAGCTGTTAACAATTTGACTGAATGGTCAGGGAATTCAAAGGATAGAATTGGAAGACTGGTGACAAGGAACTCAGAGGAAAACGTATGTAGTGGGACCTCTCAGAACTGGTACAGAGTATGAAGTTACATTTGCTTCACATGAATGCTTTCCAAAGGGCATCCCCTGCAAAGCAGTCTCTTCATAATCCGGTGGACAAAATGACACACTCTGTGGATGTCAGTCAACTTCTTTCCCCAGCCACCCCATTGCTTGCTCAATGGGTCCAGGAACAAAATAGCCATGGTGGCAGGGATGGAGGCTATGCACAAGATCAACAATATGAACTTCTCCTTACCAAGGCCAAACTGGCTACTGCTACTGCTGAGTGCCTAATCTGCCAACAGTAAATATCACACTGAGCCCCATATGGAAACTCCCCAGGGGTACCAGCCAGCCACCTGGTGACAGGTTGATTACATTGGAACTCTTCTATCATGGAAAGAGCATAGATTTATCCTCACTAGAATAGACACACATTCTGGATTTGCCTTTCCTACCCATAATGTTTCTTCCAGTGCCACCGTCTGTGGACTTACCGAATGCCTCATTCATTGTCATGGTATACCTGACTGATTTGTATCTGTTCAAAGAAGTAATTTTATATCAAAAAAGTACAGCAATAAGCTAATGCCCTTGCAGTCTTGCTATCACCCAGAAGCATCTGGCCTAACTGAAAGGTAAAATGGGTTACTGAAAACTCAGTTACAGTGTCAATTGAGAGGCAGTACTCTTAAAGGACAGGGTCTGTCTTACAGGCCATAGTTTACGCTTTGGATCACAGATCATTCATGATTATATGATTATATGATTTATCTCCTACATTGTCAGAATACATGTATCTAGGAATAAAAGGGTGAGAAATGGGTGAATCTCCTCTCACTATTATGCCTAATAAAACATTAGCAGAATTTTTTACTTTGCATCCAGCAAACTTGAGTTTTTCTGGTTTGGAGTTCTTAGTTCCTGGGGAAATGGGGAATGGGAGAGCAGAGGGAAGCGGAGAGGGAGGGTGAAGGTGCTTCCATCAGGGGACACGATAATGGTTCCATCTATTTTGAAGATAATAATGTCATTTGACCACTTTGATCTCCTTATGCTACTGAACAAAGAGGCCAAAAAGGGGATTACTCTACCGGTTGGAGGGATCACAATTGCCAGTGGGAAATTGAATTGCTGCTACCTAATGGGGGGATGCCACACAAAAAGGATTTTATCTGGGATCCAGCATACTTCCATGCCCAATATTAACTACAGCAAACAAACAACGGATTCAGACCCTTCAGAAACGATGGTTTGGACCACACCACCAGGACAAGAACGCCAACCAGTTAAGGTTTCTGGCTAAGGGCAAAGAAAAAATGGAATGGGGAGTGAAGAAGGAAGACATAGATATTAGGACCTTGTGACCAATTACAAGGCTTATACAAGCTTTGCCTATTTTTGTGCATATATTTATTCATGTATATTAACTATCGTCTTCTTTCCCTTATTATTATTATTATTTTTTTTTAAGATTTATTTATTTTTTATTTATTTATCCCCCCCTTGCTGCTTGTGCTGCTGTGTCCATTCGCTGCATGTCTTCTCTGTGTCTGCTTATCTCCCCCTTGCTGTGAGGTCTTGCCTCTCATATGGTAAACGGGTGCTCTATCCATTGCGCCACACCCGCTTCCTGCCGTGAGGTTGCTGCATCAGC